>BQNB010063339.1:0-35724 GCA_026074375.1 Tanacetum coccineum | reverse complement strand
CAACTGTTACGAACATGATATACATCATAATATTCTATCTGGATTTTTGAAATGCAGGTCAATTATCAAACAGAATCCTTCTTGGATAAAAATCGTGATTATGTTGTTATTGATCACTGTAACCTGATGTCTTCTTCCAAGTGTGGTTTTATTGCTGGTCTTTTCCCATCACTTCCCGAAGCATCTTCTAGATCGTCTTACAAGTTTTCTTCTGTGGCATCGAGATTTAAGGTATGCCTATATCATGTATGCTAAGTTGTTTGAATGTTGTATTATATGGCACAGACGTTAGTAAGTAATAATATATGTGCTCATAGTTTATTGTTCAAGCTGCTAATGGTTGCTGTATACATGTTTTTGTTCTTGTATATGTTTACAGCAACAATTACAAGCTCTCATGGATACCCTTAGTTCAACAGAGCCTCATTATGTCCGCTGTGTGAAGCCTAACTCAGTGAACCGGCCTCAGACGTTTGAGAACACGAGTGTGTTACATCAGTTACGTTGTGGGGTCAGTGGCATCATTTTCCTTGCAGAAATTTTGCTGTGTACTATCTTTAACATCTAGTATCAACATTCAGATTTACGTTATCTTGTTCTGGTTTTTCTTTTAGTTATGCTTGATCATAGTTTTTTTTTAGTTATGCTTGATCATAGTTGAATAATGCTGATTATGCAATTAGTTCTATTATTCTTAATGGTCGACTGAGTTACCTTTTCCAGTCCAAAGTATCTTGTAGATAAAAAATACTTAAGTTTCTACTCTAATGTTAAAAGGATCTAACCGTTGTCTTCTTTTTAAGCGTTACTTACCTAATGTCGAGTGAGAATACTTGTATTAAACGACCATGTGATACATAATTTATGTTAGCATGCATGTGCTGAACAAACAAATAATATGTATATATTGGCCTATTATATCATTTTTTATCTTCTGAAGCAGCTTTTTGAAAGTGTAATCTGGTATCCTGTAGGGTGTTTTGGAGGCTGTTCGTATAAGTCTGGCTGGTTATCCTACTCGACGAACCTATCACGAATTTGTAGATCGGTTTGGAATCATTGCCATGGAATCCATGGATGGAAGGTGAGTTTAACATGAGGTTGCTGAGTTAATAAAATATTCTTCATGTCACGTGTTCTAGTTTTTCTTTGATATATCTTAGAAGCAGCTTCTGATTGACCGAAAAGTTCTAATGTTATTTTGTCTCTATGTCTCAACATTTTTGCAGTTACAATGAACGGGCCATGACTGAAAAAATCTTGCAGAAACTTAAACTTGAAAATTACCAGGTGAGTTCACTCAAAGCTGCAACATGAAACTTGATTTTTTCCAACATTTGTAGTTGGGGTTGCCTTACTAATCATGGAGATGATTTGCTGTTTGGGGTTTTCAGACCTCACATGCAATGATATCCAACCTTTTATTTTCCCTGAGGTTTAACCTCTTCATATTCCCTTAAACTATTTCTACAGTTGGGAAAGACCAAAGTTTTCCTCAGGGCTGGTCAGATTGGTGTATTGGACTCTCAACGTGCTGGAGTCTTGGATTCTGCTGCAAAGCGCATCCAGCTTCGACTTCGAACGTTTATTGCACACAAGGATTTTACATTGAAGCGAGCAGCTGCAGTTTCTTTCCAAGCATACTGCAGAGGTTCTTTCCTTCATATTTTTAGTTGCTTTTAATCATACCCAATGTTTTACTTATGTATATTTAGTTGCTTTTTAGATAAAGTTCTAGGTGCTTTTTTGTTTTCTAAACCTGTGTATATTTTAGTTGTTGCTCAACCAAGGTTAATAATCTAGTGCTTTAGTTGGCCTAAGGAAACACATCAACCTATCTGATCTGGAACATAGTGTGAGCCCATATGACCATATTGCATTCTTAAACATCAGGTTATTCATTATCGGCTGGAGTTTTGTGAAGCTCCTTATGACCGCACTCTCATGGGCTGATAAACCTTGTATATACTTTAAAGGGTTGATAGCTTAATTCTCGGAAACAGGAAATGTTGCAATTTATTAGGACATTCCCAAAGATCCCAGCTTTTATGGGATGAAGAATTGTTGACATGTTTATGGTTTCTCAGTTCCACCAGAGGTAGTCTATGGGAAATGGAACTTATGTGGTTTTTGTTGTTTTCAAAATTGCTTAAAACTTAAAATAAGTTATAGTTTCTTTTCTTCATTAGTCACCCCTTTCTAGATTGTTTTAACCAAATGTTTGGATTGGCGGGGAAACCCTGACCCCAAGGACCTAGCCTCAGGCAGTGAGTTGGGATTAAATCCATGACTGGTCAACCAGACATGTGTGGTGGGGGAGTGATACCACTGGAGCAATGGCCCAATTGTATCTATGATATCTGCTACTAGATTGTTCCAGTAATTCCATAGCTATATAACATTAGCATGTGAAAATCAGTTTAATTTTTGCTCAGTTTTTAGTGGGAAGTGATGATTGTTTTTTTCTCATTACTTGGTAAATGGAGAAAGAAAAGGCTCAACAATTGATGAATCTATATTTTAGAAGTTCACCTTTGTTCTCTGTGTAGGTTTTGTCTTGTAAGTTACTATTATACAACAATAACTATGGCCTAGTAAAAGGTATACTATGATAAATCCTAGTCTTCCATCTAGTGGATACTGTATATATATTAGTGAATTTCCATGGACAATTGTTTCAGGTAATATTTTTTATTTAAAACAGCATTCTTGAGAACGAGTTCATTTGATTACAGTCTCTATACTTATTGTAATAATCCAAATCATATAAAATTATGTTGGGCTTGTTTAACTTTCTACAAATCTGCTTAACCTGATTTAGTTGCGTGTAGTACTTCACCAATTGTTACTAATGTCTGGTGATGTTATTTCAGGCCATCTTGCTAGAATTATATATGCTGCAAAGCGAGAAGCTGCTGCTGCTATCTTGATACAAAAGTGTATTCGTGGATGGCTATTAAAGAATGCTTATAGGCAGCAGTATGTCTCTGTTTTGCTTTTGCAAGCAAGTATCCGTGGCTTCATTGCACGCCAAAGATTTCTATACATAAGGGAGCATAGAGCCGCCACTGTGATTCAAGTAAAGTTTTCATGTATACTTTGCACAATATGAACCTTCTATATTGAAGGCGCAAAATATGGAACATTGATTTCACAATCTCATTGATTTCTGATTTCACAGGCTCGATGGAGGACGTTTAAGGTTCGTTCTGTCTTTCGACATCGTCAGCGTGATATTACAAAAATACAGTGTCTTTGGAGAAGAAAGTTGGCCAAGAGAGAGCTCAGGAAGCTTAAGAAGGTAAGGAACCTTGTTTTATGCTTGCTTGATAAACCTTAGATGCTGCTGCTGCTGTCAAATGATTATATTAAGGCCTAGCAGCTGCTTTGTCATCTGTTTTGATAAGCACTTTTTGCAGAACACTTATACAAGTATATGAAGCTAGTACTTATAAAACACTTGTTTTCCTTCTCTTTATATATTCGTCACATCTTGTTTCCTGGTTGTGTAATAACATATCATTTTGATTTTACACTCGACAGGAGGCTAATGAGACTGGTGCCTTGCGCCTAGCAAAATCTAAGCTGGAAAAGCAGCTAGAGGATCTCACGTGGCGCTTGCAACTTGAGAAAAAAATGAGGGTATTGGTTTGGACTTCAGCTTTAATTTCCTTGCATATTTTATTCAAATACTGAGCCTACTCATATGGACTTTGCTTTTCTTGGATTACAATAATCTTATCTATGCTAAGGGGGTGTTTGTCTTTGCTTATGTTTTGGGCTTAGGCTTATATTTCATAGGCAGCTAATGGCTTATAAATAATAAGCTTATTACTCATAAGCTCATCCTTAGTGTTTGGGTTAGCTTATTATAGTTAATGAGGTAAAATGACGATTGGTAGTACATCAACTCATCCAACATCTAAAATTGTAATTGTTATATGAGGGTATACAAGTCTTTTTCTATAGCACCCCTTGGATAAGCCTACCCTCAAATAAGCCACAAAATTTGACCTTTTAAAATCCCCCCTCATATAAGCTTATATGCCCAACCTAATAAGCTTACCCCAAAACTTGTATGGGCATATTTTGGCTATATAAGCTAATACGCTCATAAGCTCGTAAGCCTCTCCAAAAAGCTTAAACAAACAACCTCCTAAGTTTTGTGAATATCTATGTATAATGTTTCTAATGGTTACTTGAGGTATCGTCTGATCACGACTAAAAAGTGTTTTTTAACATTGGTGTATGATGTTTTTGTTTTTCATAATTAGCGCGTTATCTTATATCATGTACATAGTCAAGTTTTCACATAATTAACGAGTTCTTTTTTATTAGTGGAATACCGAAAAATGAATGATATTTATCGCATCTCTGCCTCTATGTGTTCTGGCCTATCATTTTTGCTAAAAACTATGGCGTCTCTAATATATCATGACCACTATTTAATGCAGGGTTCAAACGACGAGTCTAAGTCTGTGGAAATTGCAAGACTTCAGAAAAAGGTGCAATCCTTGGTCCTTGAGTTAGATGCAGCAAAGTTGGCCACAGTGAACGAATGCAACAAGAATGCAGTGCTGCGTAACCAATTAGAAATGTCAGTGAAAGAAAAATCTTCACTGGAAAGAGAAATTGTAGGGATGGCCGACCTAAAAAACGAGAATTCATATTTGAAGGTATGTAGATTTACACTTGTATCTTTCTGGTTCCAATAGTTGGATCTGAATTTGACTTTACATATTTAAATATGCAGCTTCAAACATGCTCATTATATGGAACATATTTTTCGAAAGGTGAAAATAACATATAGATAGTAGTATGCATGAAAAATGTCCTTTTGTTGCACTGTTGTTCCACTATTGAAGATGAGGGAGTTGGTTCCATAAATCACAACATCGATGCATTTACCATCTCTGCTAAATATCAAATAAAGGAGTACAACCGTGTAAGTTGAATACAAGTTAACCACTCTATATCAAGAAAAAAAGATTAAAATATATACAGTAGCTCAACTTTGGTAGTAGTGCTTTACTATCTTAGCCTTTTTGCCAGTGGGTATGATTGCACCATCTAGCATAATAATGTTGGCTCTAGAATTTCGACTGCAGGCATTCGAAACTTTCATGCAAGATTTTTTTTTGTCTGCAACACTCTTAACATCCCGTACATTGGCATAATAACAAAGTAATAAGATAATACTTTGCTTTACTTGATGCCAATACATGGCAGCATCTCTATGTACAAAGGGCAGTGCTAAGATAAAATAAAGTTAAAGTCTAGACGGAGGTGGCTTTTTGGATGGTGTAGCAGCCGCTGCTTCAAAATACATATGCCTATTATATTTTGATTCTTATGCTAGACCATATCATTTATTTACTTGTGCTTTCTGCAGAGTTCTTTGAGTACATTGGAAGAGAAGAACGCAGCACTACAGAGCCAACTTATTGAGGCTAAAGAAGATGCATCCAGTAACCTAAAAAAATTGAGAGAGGTTGAGGAAACTTGTTCACAACTTCAGCAGAAACTAAAAAGGTACAACTCTCTAAGATATCCAATGGATTGATTTATACACTATGTCTATACATGCTCATATCAGGAAGCCTTTTTTTATCTATGTTCATGCACTTCATTTGTTTTATACGTGCTCCTATAGTCCTATTGTATGTACAATTGAGAATTTTGGAAACCTGTTCTATTTTTTCCTTTCAGTATATTTGCTTGGTTGGCAGTGTGATAATTGTTTACGTTTGCTTGTTTTTTCCATGTAGTTTTGAGGAGAAGCTATCAAGTTTGGATAATGAAAACCATGTATTAAGACAGAAGACATTAATGACCCCTGTGAAGGGGAATTGGCCAAGTCACACCAAGCCTCTTCTTGAGGTATGTTAATGGTACAGCGTAGTCTCTTTTGTGAATGATTGCAATCTCTATTGAGATGCCTTTGATCGTCCTCTATGATTTCTCTCTCTAGAACTTTTTTTTATAACTTTATGTATATATAGTTATTAAGTTCGAGTTAATTTACCTCACACACCCCACTTCCATTTTCCATTTAGACCAGAGTCCTCTTACCCCAGATCCATATAAGTCGCACACAATTTTTAGAATATTTTTCATTGGAAATTGTTGAGGAATGTAGACGATTTGGTCTAGATTTTTTTGAAAATTGATGATGTACAAGGACATGGTGTTAGATAGAAAGTAAATATTAAAGACCATCTAGGACATGGTTTGTGACAGGGATGACGCAATTTATCATCTCATTTGCTCTTATTGACTGGAATCTAGTTCCTGTCGGTGACATGCTTTTATCACGTTGAATTAAACACGATTTAATCAATTGCGTTCTATAAGGCCTACCAAATCACAATGTTTCTAGATCATAGTCTATTACTTGTGATGATTTACGTATCAAGTGACACGTATACAGATTGTCAAATGGTTAGTATCTCTTCATAACAACCTGTTTTTAGTTTATAATTGGGTTGTTTAGAATCATATTTAGCTCTCTGATTCTGCTATATTATGAAGCATGACTTTACTCCATTATGAGCGGTAATGGTGATAAAGTACACACATATTTTTCTGTAGAGTTACAAAATTTATCAGTAACTACATTCAAATCTTATGTTTTAGTTATATTTTCTAAAGTTGCATTAAAAGATTCAACATGTAATGTTTGAGAAAATAAATAGTGCAACGCTTAGAATCACTTTCTTTTAGTATAATACTATAAACAGACACAACATTGAATTTCTATAATCTGGCATGGCATATTTAAATAATCCATATTTTTGGCCAATGGGAGGAATTTCTGACTTGTGTGTGGGTTTATTAACACAGAGATTCTCTGGTGCACTTGCTCTACCCTTCTCAGACCGAAAATATGTAAGATCAGTATGCCTAGTTTCGTATCATATATATATATATATATATTTATTTGCTCATGGCACATTGAAATTCGGTTGTAGGAAACACCTACTCCTACCAAAAGCACAATTGCCAATTCTGATTCACGTCGGTCAAAGTTGACTACTGAAAGGCAACAGGTATGAATTCCCTCTACCCTGTTTGGTCAGTTATTGTAGATGTCCCAATGTAGGAAAAAGGTCTGTTTTTAAATGGGTATGCCCGTATATACGTTTACTGCAATATCTATGTTTTTATATGTGTGTAGGAGAATTATGATATTCTCGCACGGTGCATCAAAGAGAACATGGGGTTCAAGGATGGAAAACCAGTGGCTGCTAGTGTTATATATAAATGTCTTATTCATTGGCATGCCTTTGAGTCTGAAAGGACTGCCATATTTGATTTCATTATTGAGAATATCAATAGTGTGCTTAAGGTAATTTCTTCACTTTGAGCTTGTCATGTCTCTCTTTAGTCTTTATATCCTTCTGTTTTTTTTTTGAAATACACTTTCTGTTTTTTTTCTTCTCATTTATGTATGAGTAAGAGATTCTAGGCATTCTTTTTTTTCAGGTGGGGGATGAGAGTGTTACATTGCCATACTGGCTATCTAACGCTTCAGCCCTTTTATGCTTGTTGCAAAGAAATTTCCGATCCAGTGGTTTCTTAACACCAATTTCTCAACGTTCTGGTGCATCTACTTTGCTCAATGGGAGGGTTGCACAAGTAAGCTTCATCTTCACAACTAGTCATTGATCTGATCTCCACCTTTCCAAATATCAGCACCCTTTATTTCTGCTGCTTGAATAATAAAGAGTGGTTCTCTGGTAATTTGGCAGCTTAGGAAAACTAATTCTGATAATACTAAAATTAATTCCCCTTACTTCACATACCTAAAGACTTGTTGTTTGGGGTATATGTTTTTCGTTGAACTTGGAAGTGGCACATTTTGAGTGGATGGTATGTTGTGTTCACTTTTCAGGGTTACACTCCACATAAATACATTGGGCTTGATGATGGTATGGAAGCAAGGTATCCAGCTATATTGTTTAAACAACAGTTAACAGCTTGCGTGGAGAAGATATTTGGCTTGATAAGAGATAACTTGAAGAAGGAAATATCACCACTTTTGAACTCATGCATTCAGGTTAGTGCTCTTTTTTGGCGAAACCTAATCAATTTTATGGCCGTGTGACCGTATGTGTTTCCTTGTGTCACAAATCTTGTTCTTGGCGTAAATTCTTTTTGCATGTGTTCTATATTCTCAGTTTTGTAAGTTTAATATGTGCTAACTCTTTTAATCTTGTAACTTGCTTTTATTTGTGAAGGCTCCCAAAAATCAACGTGTACATGGTGCTAAACCATCTAGGTCACCTAACGGTGTTCCACAGCAGGCTTCTAGTAGTCAGTGGGAGAAGATCATAGAGTTCCTTGATTCTCTTATGGAGCGTCTACATGAAAATCATGTATGCTATACTCTCTTGTGTTCTTCTCTTTTAATCGTAACCGCTTCTGACATATGTGTTTGTATGGTTCAACTTAGTACACACATACAGCTTATCTTTGGTCACATATAATTACTTCATGCATAAAGGGCTCATATTTTTTTTCCCTTCATCATGATGCTTTGGATAATAATTTATTTACGACTAGTTTTGGTTTATTGTTTTTACAGTATGTTAAGACTCTCGGTATAATTTATAAGATATTTTCCCGCTTATAATAGAACTTGATAAATGTACATGCAGGTACCTTCATTCTTCATTCGCAAGCTTACCACTCAGGTCTTTTCATTCATCAACATATCACTTTTTAACAGGTAGGCGATCCCTAAATTTGTTGTACATTCTCTCTATGTTATATTATTTGATTATATATTGAGCTGGCACTTTTTGAAGTCTTCTATTACGACGAGAATGCTGTACATTTTCCAACGGGGAATATGTCAAATCTGGTCTAGCAGAACTGGAGAAATGGATAGCCAATGCAAAGGAGGAGGTGATTGTTATTCTTTTATTGAACACGTATAATATCTTATAATAACTCTTCTTCATATCGAGGCTGACTGAACACTTAATTTAGTATGCAGGAACTTCTTGGCATGAACTAAATTATATCAGACAAGCGGTTGGGTTTCTGGTAATTCACTGCTTGCTACGATGGTCTTTAGTGTTAAAAACTGATTGTTATATTGTACTTAACAGTCCTTATAATACTATTAGGTGATTCACCAGAAAAGGAGAAAGTCTCTCGAAGAGATCAGAAAGGATCTCTGTCCGGTATGAATTATTTAAGCTTAACCATGGCAGATTGCTTTTATTTCTATCAGAGATCACAATTCTAATTCATGACTTTGGACAGGTATTGACTGTTAGGCAAATATATCGTATAAGTACAATGTATTGGGACGACAAATATGGGACCCAGAGTGTATCAAACGAGGTTAGTATTTCTTTTTAATTTTAGATATCTGTCCGTATGATATTATGCACTGTGGTTTGTGAAAGTTTTTCTTATGGTTTTTCTTTAGGTGGTTGCTGAGATGAGGGAAATGTTGAACAAAGATTCTCAGAATCTTACTTCCAATTCATTCTTGTTGGATGACGATCTGAGGTATGTTGCTTGTGCTTGTCATTTATCATGAATTATGGTATGATTGGTTGTTACGTGGTTGATGCTCTTAGCTCATAGAACCTTTCTATGTTTTTTTAGAAGCAAATGTGCCAAAATGTGTGTGTTGACTGTTTGGTTACGGGGTTCAGAATATGTATTATATTGTACGGCTTGTGTTAGGTTGACACGAAACACTTTTTGTCCAAAGGCTATGATTGTTTTTGTAGATAAATCAACACTTAAGATATGATTACAAAAACTCTTATTGTTTCGATAATAATCTAATGTTTGGTAAAATGATTAGGATTTTATACTTTCGTACATTAAAACACATTCTGTGTGACTTTCGACATTCAAGCTTATTAAGCTAAATTATTTATTATTCCCCATTGGCGATGAACATAATCTAGATCGACCCACTTGTAAGTAAATGTATTATGCTTCCCATATTTTCTAGAGAGATAATTGTTAAATAATACACTTGCCACATTCTCTAGAGATAATTGTTAAATATTATTCATCTTGATAACGGGGTTTTGTGTATTGCAGCATCCCGTTTTCTACGGAAGATATATCCATGACGATTCCCCCAATTGACCCTACAGATATAGAGGCCCCTGCATTCTTATCTGAATATCCTTCAGCACAGTTTTTACTTCAAAATCCTAAGTAACTGTGCATAATGTAAAAGCCGAGGTCTAAATCAGAGGGTCTGGCTTTCTGTGTGTAGGTGTAGTTGAAGTGGGAAATACATCGTTTCTGGGTTTGTGGTTTAGTTATTTAGGATATTATCTAGGATGGCAAGGCCAAGTTTATGTAAAGGGACAGGCTATCTATTAGTATTACTTGCTAGTCTTAAATGGAAACACGTATCTTTTTTTTATTCTTTTGTAAAGCTTGTAGCATCAGTTGTTCACACTGTTGTCAAATCGAATGGATGTTCATTTATGATATATCTTGTAGTCATCAGTTTACACAGTTCACATATCTTTTGATATATATCGGCAGCATTGGTTTACATGGAGCTTTTGCACACCTATATCTTGTGTGTTATCAGCCGCTTTGGTTTACACGGAGCTTTTTCCACCCCCTCAAGTCTACGATGCATTGCCTCTTTGATCATTTTATTACTAAGAACGCTGGTCTAAGGCGCACAATTAGTAGTTTGTTCTAGCATGACCATTTTATAGAAGTGATACATGTGGTGAATAACACTATTACTATGATATTATCAACCATGGTGGTGAATAACTTGAATGAAATTGCAGTGTCATTGAAACATGCAAGTACTAATTTGACATAATAATGGGCCAAAATAGCTATTGGCATTATTGACAGGA
The DNA here is from genome assembly GCA_026074375.1 of Tanacetum coccineum. Classification (NCBI taxonomy): domain Eukaryota; kingdom Viridiplantae; phylum Streptophyta; class Magnoliopsida; order Asterales; family Asteraceae; genus Tanacetum; species Tanacetum coccineum. The sequence goes on along the minus strand of BQNB010063339.1, from coordinate 24,859 downwards.
GTTCTTTGCAAGGTTAATGATGAATTGCTCAACACAAAAAAGAGAATTATTTCTCCAAAAGTTTGCAAGAACCTCTTCATAAATTAGGCTTAGCTTGACTGCTTCATCAAGTATCGTGTTAGCATCTTGGAAAGTTAGATGTTTGTACCAAAGCGTTCACAACATATAGTTTGGTTAACAATTCCCAATCTTAGTGGAATTGCACTGGTGTAAGTTAACCATTGAGAATGAGCGCAAAGCCAGCGGTTTGTTGATTTGAGATTGTATACCATGCTTGACGAAGTTGGGATTGTTTCTTTCCAAAGTAAGGCGTAACATTGTGGTTTTGGGTTTCTTAGATATCCCTCCTGAGTTCATGTTTGACAGTTTAAAAGCTCCCAAGTTTCTTCGTTTTCTTGTGTAAGCATTTTCTGGTTTTGCGATCTCTTGTATGGATGTTGTGGAGGGACTGACATCAGCTAGGCTCGTGAAAGACTTTGATTTGCCATTGTAAAACGTCGATATCCCTCTCCTATAACAAAACCCACATCAAATGTTATTACATGATCTGTTAAAGCAACAACAGTACAAAACAAATCACAAGTCTTTTTGTTTTTGGTAATATGAGATTAGTGTAACAGAGCAACCTTAGGACATGTTCTAAAGATGTGGTCCACATTGTATGCTAATGCAATACACCATGTGTAAGTATGGGTGTGTTCTATCCCACAAAACACAAGGTGCAGCTGTGTACATTAATTAATCACAACATTCTGTCAACTACAACTTTCACAACTTATCGTTTGTTTTCGTCAAGGATAACTTACAATAGCATAAGACTAATTCAAAGACGATAACTACCTGTAATTCCTACAACGCTAATGGCATAAAATAATGTTCTGATACTGGTCTTTTTTAAGTACTCTTAATTTCTGATCATATGACAAAAATGAGATTATTTAAACACAATCAACAAAATTAATTTTGATTTGTGGTTGTGATTAATAAGGCTGGTGATGATTATTTATTTTTAAGCTCAATTGTAGAAACAAATAAATAAATCTCCTTATACAATCAGAAAGAAAGTGTAAGATAGACAAGAAACATAATAGAGACGAAATATACCTGATGGGCAAAGCTTGTTCAAGAGCCTGAATTGCATCATCAAACGATGACGATGTCGATGAAGATGATGATGATCCATTTTCATTATTATAACTACTCTCAACTTCTTCATCTTCTTCAAGATCACTATTTTCACCAATCGATGATGATGATGAACTAGTACACGATTCTTCTTCATGTATATTGACTTTTATCATACTGCTGCTATTGATGAGGACGTCATCTTGTTCCTTTTCACACATTATTCTAGTAGAATTTGTCTTCATTTGATCCGGATCTCCAATTTACACAGCTTAGGTATCACTGTTGTTTTTATATACACTTTTTTTTTATATATAGAAGAAGAAGTTTGGAAGAATATTTTTATTTTTTTAATATTAAATACACAAAGATAAGGGAACAACTGATGGATTGCTGAATAGGATCTGATTAGGATATACGACTAATGGATAACCCTCCCTTATTTTATTTTCAATTTTTTTTCTACTCTAAATGGGACACTTGTAACAAATTTAATTTGATTTAAGTTCATTTGGATACCAAACATTTTGTAGATATCGGGAGACTCATTTCCACCATTCATTTTCATTTCATCCAATGGATGAGATTAAATTGCCTATTTACACTAGAAGGATATTTTTTAACTATATACATATTTATTTTTTGATAAACATCTCATAATACACACACATAGTGTGTGTTTTCTATCTTATCATTCTTTTTCTCTCTCTAGAATGATTAAATACACAACAACATATTCAACATATCAATCGATCAACAATCGATCATCTCATTCTCCGATTCATTAACATCAGGTTAAACATCAGATCTAGATCTGTTGTTATTGTTATGTTATTATTTTTTAGCTTATTTGATGTGAATAAGCTTATGAATTATCATCATCTGAATTTATAAGCTTATAAATCAGCTTATTGACGAATTATATGAATTTATTATGCTGAATTATAAGCTAACATATTAATTGATTGATGTCTAAATTTATAAGCTTATAAATCAGCTTATTTTGACGAATTATATAAATTTTGTTGTGTTTAATTATAAGCTAGCTTATTAGCTTATTTTGATGAATTATCAGGTTTTTGGATTCTATTCAATCAAGTGAGCAAAGGAGTGTTTCACAAAATTTTCTAGAATAGTTCATGTGTTAGTGTTAATAAACATTAATAAGTTAATTTGGTGTTTGATTGAATTAAGTTGCCGATATAAGCTAATATAAGCTGATTTTTAACTTATCAGGTGGCAATAATCATTTTTTAAGCTAATATGGAGTATATCATATGTGATTTTTGTTGGATTATGTGAGTTGGACTAGCTCTAATACAACTAGAAATGTGTGAGCCTATTGGGGGCACACACGTTAAACACTTAGAGTGCGTTTTAACTTCACGAACGTTTCTAATGTAAACCAAAAAAGAATAAAAACCTGACTAGGACCTATTGATGTTCTATGGATTGTAACCGCTTAATGATGAGGAATTAAGTGTGATAATGAGACTTAATGATGAGGAGTTATAAGTGATAATGAGACTTGATGATGAGGAGTTATGAGTCATAATGAGGCTTAAAGATGGAGGTTTTTTTTCCTTATCATGAGAGGGGGGTTTAGAGGCTATAAATACTCTACCCCTTAGCTCATTTACAAAGGGAAGAACAAGCCTCAAACACTCCAAAATCAGATCCCTCTCCTCCCTCTCCATTAAATCAGCCGAATAACCAAAACCCTAATTAGGGTTCTTTGATTTTCGGTTCTGCTCAATTTCGGTAATCCTTTAAGGGTTTTTCAAGTGTGATTTGATCCCACAAGGTTCTCAGCAGGTCCAAGGGTTTGGTTTACCAGTTGTCAAGGCGTGACAACAATTAGAAACACATAGGGGTGTTTGGTATACAAGTGTTGTTTGGGAAATACGTGAAGTTGGACTAGCATCCGGGCGCATTCGTTGGACGTGTTTGTGTGAGCACTCGTAGAGGTGGTATCTTAACCACTTTGTTTCATTAGCATTGATTCTTCAAGAGGTATGATTTCTTTATGTTTATTGTGTGTTAATCATATTCACCATACTTGATCCATATCCGCTGCGTACTCGTGGTTGTTAATGGTTAACAGTTGTATAAATTCCAACAGTGGCATCACGAGCCAACTCGTTTGGTGTTTTATGGGTTACACACATATTAAACACGCTAGGGCTGCATGAAATCTAATTTATTTATTGTTTTATTGGAAAATTATAACAATGATATGCAATCCATGCCATAAATAATGAATAAACACCTAGAATCAACTCTAATGTAACTTGATAAAAAGAGAATAGATTAAAATTAAATGTTAATTAAGCTGCCATGTTACTCTATTCTTGATTTATCTCGGCCTTAAGACTCACGCAATCATGCTATATGATGGATGTGGCGATCTAGGTACTTTAGCAGAAAACCTAGTGAGAGTCTTTTGGTTCTCCAATTGGGGAAGACTCTTTTAAGAACTCGAGGCATTATATGATTTACTGCTTTCTTTATAAGAGTTTGTCTTCAATTATGCTCTAATTTTTTGTCTGTTTTGATTGCTTATATGTGATATGCCATGTGATGCTCAATATTTGCAATATAGACTCTATAAAACTCTTAAAAACGGACTTACACTTATAGAGAAACTTGGATTGAACATGTCTAAAATTAAGCACACTCCTTGTGACTTGTTATGTGTTATTTGCGAAACGGGGGTTTTTAGACAAATTTAATACGGACATTAAACTATGAAATTTGATTTCTTGTGAACTTTTAGTTTTTATGTGCGCAGTATGGGGTTGAATTGATCTTTAATCTTATCCCGCCTCACTACATGCTTCGGCATATGAGGGAATTATTGGAATTACTTGTGTTTTCGGACGCAAGTAGGAGTACAATATAGGGTTTGATCAATTTGTAATCCCACCATATTGGCAACTATAAAAACTAATGTTAACAAAGGGTTTCTTAACATACAATAGCATCATTAGTCAATTGGAAGTATGGCTCACCCATTGTTGGACAAACTACAAGAGAAGTTTAAGGCGGGTGGAAGTAAGGTTCCCCAAAAGAAGTCAGGTTTTTAATACGCTTCGCGCTAACCTGTTTCTCCGCTTCTTTGTGCGTCCAAAATGGAGCTACCGAGAACATTTGACAAAATGATGTCTATACCCAAAAAAAAGGTTAACAAAATGTTTTCTTAACTTTGTGCTACAAGTTGTTTTGCATGCTTTTTATACACGATTTTGTCACATTTATGTGTATACCCTTATGTGAAATTTTAAGTCTATGCCATCCAAAACTAGAACACGTGCATTTGGATTGTCTTCTCTGGTCAGACCTCAGGGCCTTTCCAACCCATGGCGAATTTTTTCCATTGGTCAGACCTTTGTCAATTTTCGCACGTTCTTTTTTGGTGGATTTAAATCGAGTTACCTGGTCAGACCTCGGATCCGAGGCATAAGATGAGACAGTTATCGCTTTTGACATTACTATAAAGAGTTACTAATGTCCTTAGTCTCTAAAACTAAGGTTGCATTTACAATGCAATTAACGCACGCGCCTTACCTCTTGCCCTAATCTTGTTTACACGGGGGCGTTTTGTCAGACTTCTGTAATGAGTGGGAGGTCAAGTTGGATCTAAGTTTCATTGGTAATTTAATTGGGTAGTTGATACTTTAAGAATTTAATTATCAAAATACTAAATTAAACTTTCTATGTTCTGGTTAATTGTGTTATTGCAACATAATTCGTAAACGTGAGTTTGTTTTTCTTATAAGACAAACATAGTCTCTTTTCCTGGTAAGAAAGAGTGAGACTTAGTCCTATCTCTTCTCATTGGTTGACAAGAATAATATAGGGTTATAATTGAATTATTATCAATGATATTTAAACTCACTTACAATATTTCATTACCCTTTTTTGGTTTTGAAATCTTTGAAAGATATAATATTTGCATAACTAGAGAACATTGTGTCTATATCTACCAAATAATGACATCTTGCACTTGTCACGATGTATGAGTTTAAACCGCAACGAGTAAAGAAAATTACTAGTAGGTCTTCTAGGTAAATTTTCTTGGACTCATTTCATTCCTTATAGTGCTAAACACTCTTGTGGTTAGACAGACATATTAAGGAGGAAATGCATGCTAAATATTCAAGTTAATGAATACATGATGGCTAGTCCCTCATCTACATAAGTAGAAACTTATATATTGTACATACCTAAGTACATTGCTACTTGTAGGCATTCTAAGAGAGTAGAAAGTAAATAAATCGCTATTTGCTTTCTACTAGTGATGTAGCGCTTACAATGTTGACAAATCCAGTAGAAGCTTTGCATTTTATAACTGAAATAACATTCATGTAAGGTTGTCAATTTCAGTGGGAGCTACAGGATTCCTTTCCTTGTGAATTGCTCATATTATTTCTAGCTTGCATTGAAATAATATATTACTTTCCGAATATGAACAACCATTGTCTAAAGGAAGATTGCATTATATTTTATAGATAACATGTTGCCTTTCCGATGTTGCTTTCCGAAACGTTATCTATAGAATAATAATCCACAATTCCTTATTCAACATTATGGTTTGAAATCTACTTATAATATCTATGACACTATCATATTGTTTATACAATCGAGCGCTTATCGTAATGATTGTCTACATTAAGGTGGTGTTTATTTTTCAAAAAGAGCCTCTTAACAGCCTCTTAATCTGACCCATTCAGACACGTTCAGACATTTGGCTCATTAAGTGCGTTTGTTTTTTTTCTCTCGTTCAGACGCGGTCAGAGGCTGCAACATCTTAACCAACTAGATGTAGATAGGGGGTCTTGATGCCTCTTAATGCCTCTTCATTCTTTACTTTTGTTTTTTGTTTTTTTCTTTAGTTTGTTTTTTTTCTCTTTGTTTTGTGAGATATTTTTTTACTCTTATTTTAATATTGATATTATGTTAAAAAGAATTTTTTTTGATTATATAAATAATGTTCAAAATACTAATGATGATAATGCTTAAACATTTAAAAGTTTTTCAAACAATAGTAATAATATATAACTAGTTTGTAAAATTAAATTGTGGCCCGTGTAATTTGCACGTGAGCTTAAATTTTTCATTAAAAAGTATTTTAATTGTTAATTGACAATGTTAAGTATATTATGAAATTTTATTTTTCGCAATCTTATGATTGTAAAGTTAATGACAGTAACAATTTGCAAAATGATGAAGATATTTAACCAATGTGAGTATTAATGTACGGATCTATACTTTTGTGAGAATTAATGTTGCGACCACAATTTTGGAATGTTTTTTAAGACATTTTATCTCACGTTGCACAAATTATCGTTATTTTTTGATGACTAAAATGCTCTATATATTATGTAAACTATGTTTATGTTGTCAGGTAAGAAGAAAAGATTTTACGAATAAATCATTTGTCTTTTAGAGACGTTCTGATCATTTAAAAAGTATAAAAAAAACAGATAATTTCATTCAGATTAAGACATTTGCGCATCAGATTCAGATTCAGATGTGCGAATCAGATTCAGATTCAGAGCCTCTTAATAAACAAACAACACCTAAGTAATGTTGTACCATACACAAGTGGAAGAAATCTTAAGTGTGTGCAAGGAACAACATATAACAATATGATTATTGGTTTCTCTTGACCGCAAGGTAAGGAAGCTAATAAATCTACTAGGACTTAAACACACGCGATGTTTGTTGCCCTATTACTTTTAAGTGTCAAGATATAATGTAAAGCTACTTCAACTTATTTAACTATATGATTTAGTCAAAATAATTATGGTTAGTTATATAATCATGATATGAAGTATCAATTAATTGAAACTTACCATTGAACTCAAGAGTCTTCGTTTATAATTACTTTAGTTAGTTAATTATGTTTACTTGTTAAGAGTAATTAAAAAGTCTTGAATTATATCAAGGCACTTATAAAATAAAGTATGTAGTAACATTGTTATGTCCCTATCTTGTTAACACATAAAACAATAAGGTCCTGGAATTATTCAAAGTTTATAACGTATACTTGTCATGTCGGTTTCTTGAAAAACACAATGACATAGAGTTATTGTACTCATTCAAAGATTATATTTTTAGCATCATGGTTTTAAAATACTTTGTATTCAATTTGGCTCAACCCAATTGCCAAGTATTTGATCCAAAGAGAATTAAGTTATATAAGGAATTCTGATGGAGACTCACAATTCCAATACTCATAGAATACCACACTATTATGGTATGTCTATTGTGTTGAAACAAACTATATTCATATTGTTTGATTTTAGATAACTTTAATTGCTCTACCTCCAAAATTGATCAAGGTTAGAAATTTGCGTGTGTCATGGATACACTCAATATAGTTCCAACTTAGAAGGTATTCAAGACATTATCTATTTATAGATTAGGGTTGAATCCCATTAGGTCTTGATTAAAGTTCTGAAATTTGTTAATATCTTGTGAAGCATATTATTAACAAGCTAAAGATGAGAACTGTAAAATGTATTTTGTTATCCCAATTAAGAACAATTTATTGTTACTTAAATACTTAATGTTTAGAGAAGTATCTCTCCTTACAAAAGTAAGTGGGAGCATCTAAAAATCTTGAAGATATTCAAGAACAAAATACATAACCTTCTGAATTCACTTGCTGATGTTATACTAAGGTTAAGAATGAAAATGTCGAACCAAAGTATAACGTAACTCTCGTTCATAAATCCGTAAGGATGCCTCATCAATGTAGTGATATTTTTATATCAATGCCAAGGAATATTAGTTAAAGGGTCATAATAAACCTGTTAACTAATAAGATGAATTATCACATCTTGGATCTGATAAATATCTTAGAAATATGAATGAAAAGATGCAGTCCTTAAAAGACAATCAATGTTTTGAGATTGATTGATCTTTCACCAAATAGTAAAATGTGAGGTGAGAATAAGTTTTTTTTTGAAGAAAGGCTCATAAGGACAAGATTGTATACATATTAATGGCTGACTGAAGACGAGAGTTTTTATCTTACTCAAGCAATTGACTATGATTAAACATTTCTTTTCTACACGCATTAATTATATAAAGATAACTAATTGTCATACATGTTCTCTTGAATCTGAAACATGAAATAATTAAGATTCATAACTCTTTCTTTAATGATTACCTTTGCGAGGACGGTGCGAATCAAGGAGGGTTTTTGAGTCTTTATTGTGGAAAAGGCAATTAAGTTTATAACTACTTTCCTTTATGATTACTTTTGCGAGGCGGGGCGTAATCAAGAGGGTTATGAGTCTATATTTGAAAAGCGGCAATTAAGTATTATAAACTTTCCTTTATGATTCTTTGCGAGGACTTTTTGTGCTAATTCAAAAAGGGTTATAGGAAGTTATATAATCTTTACTAGAGTATACAAGATGAATAGAATCTAGTGTGGTTTAGATCTTTGCATCTAGGAGCTGAGATCTTTGAGTTTAATCACAATTTGATTTTTGTTAAATTAGGTAACTCTTAGAGCCACACCTGAACATCAAAAGGGAGCACTATGTTTTTCCCTTACAATTATATGTTGTGTAACATTGTGAAGTATAATTCTATTCGAAGCTAGATGTTAATCTTGAGATTGGTAATGAAACTTCACTGTGGGATTTAGGAAATAAAACAATGACCTTGGAATGGAATTTTAAATGAAGATAAATCATATGCAAAAAATTAAGTCCAACACAATGCGAAATTCTCATCATTGATTGCAAGTCTTAAATGATATATTTCATTGAGATAATTTATTACTATGAGGAACCTTGTGTTTCGCGTAACTAAGGACTATCATGGTATATATATTATTTTAATGGGTGAGCAAGTGTTACTTTTAGCCTAGAGCAAGATGAACAACAGTATCTAATTGAGAGTGTTTAGATGACTGATAACAACTATATCTAATTGATAGTGATTTAGATAACTATTAAAACAAATGTTTATGAATTGTAAAAGGCATAGTGTTGTTTACGTACACACGATGCTAGGGGGTAATCAATTCTAGTTACGTTGGATTTCATCGTTTATGATAAATCTGCTAACTGGATATGCTCAACCAAGAGTATTGTTACAATACACATTAAAGAATGAGAATACTTTACATTTTAAGAAACTGTAAAGATGGTTGTCTAAGATAGGTATGTTGTTGACTTCAAATACCTCATAAAAGGTACTGTCACATTTCCATACTATGATTCTTGCAATAGTATGCAAATATACATACGACACTCATCATAGCGTTCAAATTATTCACAAATGCGAATTTGAAACAACTATTCAGAAAGTTTACTCAGATAACTATTTAGCTATCTTGTGAAGAAGTAGTTGAGAATGTTGGAAACATTAGACTTTAACTTGCTAATTAGTTTCATGCATATCTGTTTTAGTATTTAGATAATTGGGATGTAAGACAATTTTTACTTTTTGATGAATGAAGATACGTGGTATTTGTTATTCATACATATAATAATTGTTATCCTATATTTGCATGTTTAATCCTTGACTGATTATATCATTCTAAATATGTCCATTATCGGTTAACAGTATGGGAATATTGTTACACAAGACAAATGTGAGTGTTGGTTATATTCTTTGAATATATGGATGGTTCCCGCCAAACTCATATGTTATTCACAAGGGATGCATATTGGACACCCCAACCTTCGAAAATTACTTTATGGATCCGTTGTCATAAGTAAAATTTCAAAAATGGTTAGTTAAGTCATCTTTAGACTTGAGAATACAAACAAGTTCTGGTATGTGTGGATATCACTTTTTAATTATAGGGTTTTTAGATAGATAGGTTACCAAACTATCAACTTTTGTTCGCCTAAGTTACTAAACTTTTTTTTGTTCATTTGGGTTATTGGACTATCAAACCCGGTTAAATTTGGTATCGAACTATCGCTGACCGGTTGCTAGTGTTAATTCCCGGTTACATTGCCAGCGTGGCATTTGACTTTTGATACAAATAAGTTACTGAACTTTGCGAATTTATTCACCTAAGTTACTAAACTTTGCGAATTTTTACACAAGTTTTTATACACATTTTTATACACACATTTTTATAAACACGTTTTCATACACACATTTTTATACACGGTTTTATACACATCTTTTTATACACACATTTTTATACACACATTCTTGTACACATTTTTATACACACAGTTTTATACACGGTTTTTGTAAGAGAAGCATTGCAGAAACTACAAGGACCAAAGTGTAACTTATAGAAAGTTTAGGGGTTTATGTTGTCACTTTAGAAGATAGTTAGTTAGAGTTAGTTTTATCTTTTCCCGCTCATTTGTTGTATAAATACCCTGTACTATTCTTCATTTTCAGTTCAATAAAATCACTTTCACTGTGCGTTTTCCTCTCAATTCATCATTGTCAACAGTTTTATACACATATTTTTATACATGGTTTTATAAACACGTTTTTATACACACATTTTTATACACGGTTTTATACACACGTTTTTACACATATTTTTATACACATGATTTTATACACACGTTTTTTATACACACATTCTTATACACATGTTGTAATACACATTTTTATAAAAACGTGTGCATATAAACATGCGTATAAAAAACATATATATAATTATGTGTATAAAAACGTGTGCATAAAAACGTGTAAAAAAATATGTGTATAAAAACGTGTATAAAATGTGTGTATAAAAATGTGCGTATAAAAATGCATATAAAAACATAGATAAAAACGTGTATAAAAACATGTATTTTCTAAAGGTATTTTTAGATGAACAAAACAACAAACTTTTGTAACTTAAGCGAACAAATTCGCAAAGTTGAGTAACATACCTGTCAAATAACCTGATAAGTTTCTGAGTTGGATAACTGGGCCCACAAAAAGCTGACGTGGAGAAGGTCAAAACACAATATCCCGGTTGCCAATATTCGAGGTAACCTGAATGAACATACTATTGTTGTTCGGTAACCTTAAAGTTAAACTTCGATAGTCCAGTATCCCAAATGAACAAAAAAAAGTTTAGTAACTTAGGCGAACAAAAGTTGATAGTTTAGTAACCTATCTATCTAAAAACCCTTAATTATAAGTCAAACGCTAGCCTAAAAATGGTAGTTATAAAGGCTATTATTGGAAGTGATGTGAAGCAGCATTCACAACACTTGTATTCAACAAAGAATTTGTTCCTCCACTTGATGTGCAGTATGATACCATTGGCGCCTCTCTAGAATTAATCAGATAATTGTGTGGCCGCACCCAAAGGGTAATGCAAGATGATTCTTGATTACATTTGGTATATCTGAATTAAGTTCTATAACGAGAATCTAAATGGTTAAACTATATGGAATAAATTAGGATCCATATCCATGGTTTAACGGTATCTGAACAAAGGGATGATTATAGCAAGAGATACATAACCATGCTACTGAGAATGTTTTTGAAACTTGATCTCAGACATTTCTAGTTTTAAAAACGAATGTGAGTGTTGCTAGACGTTTCCGTCGTTAGTATGTGGGCAGTCTGCTACTCCAACTCCCAAGTGGGAGCTGTTGGATTATGTGAGTTGGACTAGCTCTAATACAACTAGAAATGTGTGAGCCTATTGGGGGCACACACGTTAAACACTTAGAGTGCGTTTTAACTTCACGAACGTTTCTAATGTAAACCAAAAAAGAATAAAAACCTGACTAGGACCTATTGATGTTCTATGGATTGTAACCGCTTAATGATGAGGAATTAAGTGTGATAATGAGACTTAATGATGAGGAGTTATAAGTGATAATGAGACTTGATGATGAGGAGTTATGAGTCATAATGAGGCTTAAAGATGGAGGTTTTTTTCTTATCATGAGAGGGGGGTTTAGAGGCTATAAATACTCTACCCCTTAGCTCATTTATAAAAGGGAAGAACAAGCCTCAAACACTCCAAAATCAGATCCCTCTCCTCCCTCTCCATTAAATCAGCCGAATAACCAAAACCCTAATTAGGGTTCTTTGATTTTCGGTTCTGCTCAATTTCGGTAATCCTTTAAGGGTTTTTCAAGTGTGATTTGATCCCATAAGGTTCTCAGCAGGTCCAAGGGTTTGGTTTACCAGTTGTCAAGGCGTGACAACAATTAGAAACACATAGGGGTGTTTGGTATACAAGTGTTGTTTGGGAAATACGTGAAGTTGGACTAGCATCCGGGCGCATTTGTTGGACGTGTTTGTGTGAGCACTCGTAGAGGTGGTATCTTAACCACTTTGTTTCATTAGCATTGATTCTTCAAGAGGTATGATTTCTTTATGTTTATTGTGTGTTAATCATATTCACCATACTTGATCCATATCCGCTGCGTACTCGTGGTTGTTAATGGTTAACAGTTGTATAAATTCCAACAATGCTAATCCAAGGAACATGCATGTTCCAAGGATTGCGAAATGAGGACCCACTCAGTCACATCAAGCACTACTTGAGTATCGTCGATAACATACGAGCTGATGGAGCTACAAGGGAAACATCTAGGATGCGTTTCTTCCACTTCTCCCCTCAAAGGGAAGGCGATGGAGTGGTTTGACAAGATACCACCTACCTAGGTTACTACTTGGGATCAACTCGTATCGCGATTTCTCGATTATTTCTTTCCCGTAGGACGCACCTCATATCTTCGGGACAAAATCCTCCGATTCAAACAAGGGATTGATGAACCTATCAAAAATGCCTGGATCCATTTTCAAGATCTGATCCGGCAAGTCCCTCATCACATAATACATAAATGACACTTGGTACAAGTCTTTCACGACAACATAACCTTGGAGGATCGCACAAGGCTTGATCAATTTGCCAACTTCCGCTTCAGCTCCCCCATGGAAGAAGAAGGATGGAGACGAATTGATGAATACGTCCAATATCAGGACGATCTTTGGGACGAGCCAATTTCACCCATGAACGTCTCTTCAATCTCGGAAATAATACAACCCACATTTAGGGGGCGCCTAAAGATGGCCTGCAACCAGATCTCGTACCTCGAAAGACCCACTCAAAAGGTAGGACTAGAAAACCCCCACCTTATCTGCGAGTAAGAAATCTGACGAAAACGTAAAAAACGAACGAAAACTTAAAAAAATGGACAAAAACGTAAGAAATCGGACGAAAACGTAAAAAAACCGATGAAAACGTAAAAAAACTGACGAAAATGTATAAAATGTTCAAAAATGTATGAAAACACCATAATTTAGTGTGTCGACCCGACCCAAACCGTTTGACCCATGACCCGTTAGACCCATTTTTAAAACATGACATGTTTGACCCATGACCCATTTAACTCATGACCCATTTGACCCATGACCCAAACCAATCCAACCCAACCCATTTGCCACCTCTAATTTAAAATATGAAATAAAGGTTTTTTTAAATAGCCTACCAAGGGACGGTACGGTGACGTCATGGATCAACTCAGTTCTCAGCGTCAGACACCACACCGCAACTCACGCCGTACATACCAGCTAGTGCGGGGGAGTTTTTTTTGTTGGTTTATGTGTGTGTGTTCGGTTTTGTGTTTAAAAGTGTATTGTGTTTGTTTTGACTTTTGTATTGTGAGAAAGTTTTTTTCTTTAAAGTTTGAGGTTGGCGTTAAAGTAAGGAGGAAGAAGACTTGTAATTTTTTTACTTTAAACCATGTTGCTATATAAGTTTACATTATTAGTTGTTGTTAGTGTTTTTCTTGCACCGTTAGTTTTTATTTTGTTTACACCGTTAGTCTTAAATTTTGGTTTATTATATGTAATGTTTTTTTTATTAATGAAATTTATTTAAGTTATAATATATGATTTAGTTATATATATGAAAAATGGAAAACGATTCACCACAACATCACATTTTGTGGCGTTAATCAGGAAAGGGTGTTTTGATGTCATGTGATAAACTGATGCATGAGAAAAACTAGTGAGGTGGCACCCTTTTTGTATATGGCGTCACCTCCACGACACCACTGTAACCATGGGAAAAAGTGTTATGTTTAACAAAAAAAGAGCATAATTGATGGTACATAAAATCGGTTAAGAGAAGTAATGCTAATAAGATGTGATTTGTTAATAAAAGAAAAAAAACATAGTTGACGATACATAAGGTTGGGCACTACAAGGAGGTTGATTAGTCGATCGAGCCTTGTAGTCGTTGGTCGCCCTTGCAGTGAGCTAATCGGTCGAGTCGGTCGGCTATCCCATCAAGCTCGAGTATGCGATCGATGAAGAGAGCACAAAATTCAAAAACATTCATACCGTTTCATTTTAGTATATATATAAAAAAAATTACTTCTAAAATTTAAACACTTTAACAATATAAATACCCAACTCACCATTTTATACACAGTTTGTATACACTTACATCAACTTTTTTAAATGGTTTATTCACTTCCAAACAACGTCGATGAAATTAAAGCTATTATTCAAAAATAAACCGAGGAGTATAAAGTTCGTCAGCTAGCGATTATGAACTTATCCGTTAAATTTGATAATGCATGCACAACGTAAGATGAAGTGCGGAACGCATACGAGAAATGAACTGACATTCCGCAAGAGAAAAAGGCGACAGAAAAAATTACGAGATGCATAACGCCTTGTTTAGAAAGGCGGCAAAAATAAAACGTTACGTCTTGTTTTAGTTTCCGTATGGTAATTCTAGTTTTTAATCAAGTGCGTTTATTGTTTTTAACTTTCGTAGTTCACATTAACGTTTTTAATTGCGTTCACGTTTTTATTTTGTTGTTATGTAATGTTTTGATTATTATATAACGAGGCTTGGCGACACCCGTGCGTTGCACCGGGCTTAGTCTGTAGGAAAATTTTGATTGTTACACTCTTTTTACAATTCTTATAGTTTCAACTTCACATCAATTGTACTAAAGTTATATAAGAGTTGTAAGCTACTTTCTTCATTTCACTACCATATCAAACACCTGATGCACATAATTTGTATAAAACGCTCTACGTGTGAACAATCATTTTTGTATTTTCCTTGACTTCTGTTACTTTCTTCATTTTCACATTTTCCGAATCAACCCAGCAACCAAGGATTTTTCACACCAAGCCACATAAACCCAACAACCAATGATTTTGGACTCCTGCCAAGTAAAACTGATATCATATATCATGAATATTAAAGTACTAAAAAGTGTGTTCTTCAACGTTGTTTTAAGAAGCAGTTATACTAAAGTACTCATCATAAAAGCAACCTTGCCACAACAACGACTCCAAGAACAATATATGTCAAAGCATATAGAAAGAACTAACATAATGGAGCGTTGTTTTAGATAAAGTATAGCATGACCCAATGTTCAAGCAAATACCGTTGTAAAACTGTCAAGTATAGTTGCATGCAAAATATATATTGCAAGACTGTCAACTCACCGCTGTTGTTTCACCATAATAATATCTACCTATTATATAAGCAAAGGTTTAAAAACGTCTAACAAAAGGCCACGTAGGTCATAATAGTTTGACACTTTTTGACATCTCTTCTCATATGTAATGTTTCCCAATATCAAAGCAAACAATTTTACATCTATTCACCCACTTGCTTCTTTTTTCTCTGCAACTCCGGCCAACAACAACCATTTTGCCATCAACCTCTCCTTATCATTTCCTTTTTAATTCTTTCTCTCTCTAGATCACTTTCATCCTCCAAAATTTAACCATAATCTTCCATAAATCGATCATAGTTTTCACTTTGTAGTTTTATATAGGTTAATTTTCTAACAAATTTTATTGTGTAATTTTTACAGGCTTCATTGATTTTGGCTTCAGTGACGTGACTGATGATGTCGTCTTCATAATGTTTTTCTGAAGAAATACGATGCAACTATTGATGTGTAAGTTAAGTGATTTACTTTTTAATTTGTTCATACAACTTATATGTCTTTAAGTAAATGATACTCCTACTTCTTTTAGTTTTCAATGTTAGTATATCAGTATCTATGTGAATGATGCACACATAACGTCTAATTTTTTTCCTTCATAGTTATTGTAATTTGAAGTCTTTTTACTTGAAATTAATGGCGGAACCAGAAAACTAAGTTAAGAGGGCAAAAAAATTAGCGAGAAGAGAATACATAAACAAAGACCTTTAATTACATAGAGGAAGAAAAACAAACAAATGCTCCGTATTTACGTAGTAGTAACAGAAAAAATTTGTTTAGAAAAAGTTTTAAAGAAATGGGCCAATATCATATTTTGGGCCAAAATGAACCATTATGTATGACAAAAAAAAGTACGAAAAAAGTTATTGTATAAAGTAAAAACAAATAGGCAATAGTAACCAAAAAATAAAGTCATCTTCTTCCTTGAAAGAACTTCACCAAAACCCAAAAACCATTCATTAAACTAATTCTTTTTTCGTTTTTTTCAATCATCTTTTGGGTTAGGGGCAATCTCAGTTTTTTGGTGAGGGCACCACGATTAAAGTTCAAAAATTAACCCTAAAAACTATCATTTTTGAAGATTTCATGGGGGCAGTTGCCCCCAGTATGTTGTGAATGGATCCGCCCCTGATAATTTACTCACTCATATGAAGTGGATCGATCACCTTGCATGTTTGCAATTTCTGGTTAGCAACAAGTTTTGACAAATACATTCCAAGTATAAAGAATGAAGATACACGCACTGCCACTTCCCGAAATATTTTTGCACAGTAGTATTATCTTTTTTTCTCTTTTTATGCTTATCCTTGCTTTTTCTTTGTTCATAAATTTACTTGCATCTTGTAAATAATGTGAATTCCTTTTAGATTCTTTCAGTTTTGTAAGATGACTCTTTGTTTGATTTGCAGAAAAAGATAATAATTGAAACTGATTCCAGCTAGAAGAGATAAAACAGAGACTTGAAGGTCACACACTCACACCGTCACACTATTATAGGCTTGTAGCGACGTTCAAAATGCAAGTAATCTGAAGATTGGTTTAGTGTTCAAAATATATTAAGCAAAATGTCAAGTGAATCAAAGATTTTTTTTATAATTCACAGTTAGCAAATAATATGTGTAAAATTTATAGTTGTGTTATCATCTTTGTTATGTTTTGTATCCAAATATTGCTAGAGTAAATATTTCGAGTAAAAAGTACACATGTGTTAGATATATATGAAAAAATGAAAGATTTAGGGGTAGTTTTTTCATGGGTATTGCACTGTTAGAATCGAATGATACCAAAAATTCACAGTTTGATTGATCGATTATGGAATGAAACGAATGATATAATCCCAAAAGTGATTCCATAATATATTGATGGACTTGGGTGAAAACCCTCAACTTTTTCTGACACCCAAAATGGTCCACGACTCTCCACCACACGCTATATATTTTTTTGATAAATCATCTCTTTCCTTATATATTTTTACATAAATAATATATTTAACTCATTTATAATTTTTAAAATAATTATATTTTATATAATTAAATATATTTTCTCTCTCTTCAACTTCTTTCAAACCATACCTATATTCAAATCCGATTCTAGACCCATCTATAAACCAAACGCACTTTTAATTATTAAAAAATGCTTTCTTTATTTTTTTTTAATAGCGGTAAGTAAGATGGTCAACAGTAGTAAGTTGATGAGATATCAACATGGAGTCTAGATCATGATCATGTAGGTGTTAGGTGAATGGGAATGTAGAGACTATGAGAGGTTAGTACACGTTATGGTCCGTTTGAACTTTCAAGATATGATGGTATTCTCCTATTCTTGATTGTTGGAGTAAGAATATTTCATATAAAATATGAAATTTACTAAAGAGAAAATTTCTGTTTTGGGCTATTTTAAGCCCTATTTGGTGCCGTTTGGTCAACATTGACCCTATCTTCCCATTATGGTCTATGGTCATGCTCTACCGCTCTACCTATTTAAATAATCGACACGTGTCCAATAAAATGTACCTTTTATTAGCCCACAAATTAATGAGTTATCCCACCATTCAATACAAGTTACATTAATACCCTCGACCCCTATTTTCTCTCTCTTCCTACCAGGTCTTCTTCTTTAAACACGCAACCACCATCAAAAGATTTACACACAACCATATTTACTTTTAGATCCAAAGAAAAATTGAAACCACATCCATATTTACACACAACCATTTTTACTTTATCTTATCCACTTTCAAATCAAATCCTCAAAATAGAAAACAATCTAAATCTAATAAAAACACACAACAAAATCAAACCACAACCCACACCCCGTTAAGATCAGTTAGATCCATTCAATGAAATTTGGGCGGTGGTACCAAACCGCAAACAGAAAACAAAAAAAAAATCCAAATCATACAACCATACGCTATGGTGGTGGGTATGTGGTGTTTAGTACTGGCGGTGGAGCAATGACGGCGTCGACAACGATGTGAGCCTTGGCCGGAAGTGGTGGTGGATACGAGGAGGAGACGATATTGTCACACTTAAAATTGTGCACATCACATGAACACATTCACATGTCACATGCTCATCACCGACGTTCGATACCGTATTCTTAATTCCATAAACATGTACAATACTATTTGATTAGTTGATATTAAATGAGATCCATTGCATTAAACCAGGTATACAATTATAAATTGATTTTAGTGATATCATTAATTGGTGCTATGGTCAAAGGTATCACATAATATATTAAATGGAGTAATAAAAATCTAAGAACATCTTGTTATTAAATATAATGTATTCATTTGACATATAGTGCAAGTTTAGTGGTGGTGGAAATTGACTGAATATATGTGTAAGTCGAGAAATGAAGCGAAAATAATGGAGTAGTCAAGTGGTGGTGGTGGAGCAGTCGACCGTGGCAGTGGAGAAGGTGGTGGTAGAGCAGTGGAGCAGGTGGTGGTGGAGCAGTAGATCGGTGGTGGAGCAGTCGAGCGGTGGTGGTGTCGTCGGAATTTGGAAATATATATGCATGAGAGTGAAGTAGGTGTTAATAAAGAGGGAAATAATATAAAAAAGAAGGTATTTTGGACATTTAACCATATTAATAATAAGACAAAATTTCAAATCATATGTACTTTTTAATTACAAAATAGACGCGTGTCAATCATCTAAATAGGTAGAGCGGTAGAGCAGTAGAGCATGACCATAATGGGAAGATAAGGTGAATGTTGACCAAACGGCGCCAAATAGAGTCTAAAATAGTCCAAAACAAGAATTTTCTCTTTACTAAATGGTGGACATTGAAATGATAGTTGTCTTTCTCAAAGGGTGATGATTCACACACTCCATAAATTGATTAGCATACTTAAAATATGTGTGTTATGTCTATTATATCCTTAGTACACTCTCCACTAACTAATGTAAGGGTATAAATGTCAAGACACACCATAATTTGAGTGTGCAAATCGTTTAGTTGAGTGTGCAAATCACCACTCATTCTGAAAGGACTCCAAGCCATTAGTCAAATTTTAATATTTGTTGGATTAAGTCATGGGAATTTTTAACTCAAGTGGAGCATTAAAGTAGGGGTGTGCGCGGTTTGGTTTGGGTCGGTTTTTGGCTAAAACAGAAACCAAATCGAAATATTCGGTTTTTATAAAACTCAAAATCGAAACCGCTCGGTTTTTGGCGGTTTGGTTTTTCCGGTTTCTCGGTTGGGTTTCACTTTCCGGTTGGTGTTACCCGACCACTTAACCTGCCGGAACCTGTTTTTTTCGCTTGACTTTTTTTTAATGTATTCCACCTGACTATTTATACACGTATGGTTATACGTGTCAGATCTATATCTCTCTCCCACCGAGTTTTTAACACACACATATATTCCTTAAGCTTTTCCAAAGTTTTGCTTAGATCCACAACATATTAATCAAACCCTAAGTGTATAAAATCTCATCTATTCCTTTGTTGAAGCTTCTTCCTACTGATCACTACAATCTCTTTGGCTTCACCGGCGATGCCGCTGATCTCTTCGTTTCCGCCATTCATGGTGAGTGGCATTGGTGGTCGGTTGGTGATGTTGGTTAGCTTAGGTGGTCGTTTGTTTGAACTAATGTCTATTGGCTTATCAAGATTTAGATATTTGCTGGCTGTTTTTGCGCTTGATAAACTCCAAGTAAAGTAGGTACCTTTCTAGAAATTGTGATTTTAGGAGTTATGATTTTTGTTATAGTTGCCATTGTTGGGTATTTCGCAGCCAATTTGGTGTTATTATTAGCCGATTTTGTGTTATTATTTGTCAATTGCTACTTATGCTTGCTCTTTTAACTTATGGGCTTATTATAACTTGAGAATGAAAAATGATCTCATAGATCATGAGTCCCCTATAAGCTATGTTCAAATGTGTGTAAACTGAGCCCGAAAATGTATAAACTTGAGATTATCCGCATCTTGGCGGGGCAAGTTACTAACTTTGCACCCATGATGTATTAATCCTCTTTTTTCAGTTGTTTATAAATCGGATCCTTTAATGCTATTGTTGAGATTGTTGTTGTATCTGCCAACTTTAGTTAAAATGGTAGAGGTTTTGCCTTTATAGAAAATTTTGTATGTGGGTGACCTTGAGGTGGATCACATTTTTGATACCACGTGTGCGAGTAATGCATTATTGAAGCATGTCGTATATCGGGCTTGAAACACGTGGTATAGCGGGCTTGGTGAGCTTTGAAATTCTAACGGCGTACCGGGCTTTTGTTAAAGATATGAATACAAAAGTATTTAACAACTACGGTCATAAGTTGTGTATCGGCATTCGTTGCGTTTCGTTTGGTTGTGATGATTCTTCGAGTATGATGTGTTGCTGCGAAAAGTGGAAGGATGGTTGAGTGCGAGAATCGCTCGCCTCACAACCTCCATGAGCGCAACAACGACATCAATTAATCTGAACCATGTTTGGGTGATGTCGCCGTCTCAACTTAATAACGCTTATTTAGCGATTGAAATGTCGTCGTGTCAATCGTTTTGAAAAGGATGACAGTTGTCGGTGTGGTTTCGCAAAACAAATTATGAAGGTGTTGGGGTTTTCTTATATGATTATTAGTTGCTGAAATAGGCCTTTTTTGTGTAGTTACGATTGCCTATCCAAATCGGTTATATGAATATTTGGGTGAAATAGGTTGCTTTATACAATAGTTTAGTTTTTAAAATCATAAGCAGTTTTGAATACTTGAGAAATGCTTATGTCAAATAACCTTCCACCTTAAAAAATTGCAAGTTTCTTTCATCTTATGTGGTTAGGCTTATCTTCCAGTTATAGGCTATTTGGGTGCTCAAAACAGTTTGTTTTGTTTTGAAAATACATCCGTGTTTTGGTATGGCAACCGCAGAATTGGGTTGTGATTGCAACCACAACGGTTGTTTGATATTGTTCCCAATTGTTAGATCTGAGCTTAAAATGTGCTACCAACGATTTATAAAGCCTTACAATTGTAAAGAAGCGCGTGTTGCAATTTAATGTTGGTCCGGCCCATGTTTGATCCGCTGGCAATTATACCTTTATATCAAAGGTCAGGATTGTTGTCTTGAGGCACTTCATAAATGCATTTAATGATAAAACCACCCGACCCGATTAATGTTCAATAATACCCGGTCCGACCCGGGTTAGGGAGCTTGCTGCCATGACTGGCTTATTCTCAGAATGGACTGAATTCCCAAAAAAATTGGCGAAAGGGTACAACTTACAACATGTCGGTTACCAGATGTCTAATTTCAGACGCCAGTTAGTAAGCGTCAACTTTCAGCAACATTAAACTAAACAACATGGCGATGATGACAATTTTTGACGATTGTGTTTCTTAGGAGCAATGTCGGGACACCCGTGTTTTGGTATGGCAGCCGTAGAATTGGGTTGCGGTTGCAACCACGATGGTTGTTTGATATTGTTCCCACATTGGTACGTCTGAGCCTAAAATGTGCTACCAACGAATTATAAAACCTTACAATTATAAGGAAACGCAGGTTGCGATTTGATGTTGGCCCGACCCATGTTCAACCCGTTGGCATTTAATAGTTGGCCCAAAATACCCGGGCTCATTTATTTATGTTGGTCCAACTGTGTTTCCGAATACATGTGAGCACCACTCGACTTTCGTACCGTCTCACAATGTCAATGTGCATACATCTGAAGCGCCACCTGCAAATGGTAAGTGTTATTACTTCTATTTTGCGATTTGGTTTCTTTACTTCAATTTTGTATTGTAATTGGTTTGGTATTCGTGTGTGTTATAGGTCATCAGCATGTATCACAGCCTACGGCTGCTATTGGCGTAAACAGATATGCAATTAGTGACGGCGAAGCTCATGGTGATGCCATCCACGCTGTTAATGCCGATACTTACGACTCGGTTTCAGGTACATGTGTTTGTAGATATTTCATTTTGTCGTATGACTTTTTGTAGAAGTTACTATTTCAGCTAGAAAAAAGGTCATGAGTAAAGACCTATGAAGTTACTATGGGTGAATGAAAACCATCGCCCCTGACAATGGAAACTTATCGAAGTGCTCGGTTCTGTTGGTGTGTGTAACCTATGGTTTGACCCTCTTATTTCTGATCAAGGTACAAAGCTTTGATATGAGGTATTTTTTTTCTTCCTGCTCAGAGCAAATTTATTGGTTCTTATCTCTTATTTTACCTTATTCTGATATTAATTATCAATTTTCCAGCATGCAACAACGGTTGTTGATGATAAAATGTATCTATTTGGTGGAAACCATAATGGACGTCAGCTAAATGATATTTAGGTATGAGACTATATGGCCAAATTTAATATCATTACTTTTATTCTTTCTAGGAATTAAATTCATGCCCTGAACCTCCTCTGAGTCCATAGGAAGAACTGGACGACACATACAAGCACCGACTTCCTAAATGAGTGCCTCTCTATCTTTTCTTGCGGTGTATAAAACATATTTTAGGGTGTAAAAAAAGGGATTGTGTATTTTTGTAACTTTGTTAGGGAAAAGATTAAGAGACTAAAACTCATGACTAATTTTGCGCTAAACTTAAGTGTCATTAGATTATTGAGTTGCGAAGAAGTGGACCCTGAATTATTGCCACACAGATTTAGGCATAAAATCATTGCAAACTATCTACCTTATTAGGTATGATGTTGAAGTGCCTATACTCAGTTTGAGTGTTACCCATTGAGCCAATTTAGTTGCAATAGAGTGATTACTGTGATATCAAGAATACACAATTTAGTTGACATAGACTGCGTTGAAGTTGATGGTAGACTGGTAGTTTGGTTGAACGGGTCTAAAAATTTCATTATTTGGAAGCACTTCATGATTGTCTCTTCAATGATTATTTTGTTCTTTTGCCCACCTGTTACTCTAAAATAAACCAATGCATGTATCCTCATAAATTGTTGTTAAAGTCGGTGATTTTTTTCAAGTTTGCTCCCCCTTAGTAGTAATCGACAAATCCAGAGTAATAATACAATAATAAATTGTTGTAAGTTAAATGGATATGTCGACTGCAGGTGACTTTGTCTTTTGTTAGAAAGTGATGTTTCTCCCTAGGTTAGCCAAATTAGCAGCTTTTATGAAATGGGAATAAAAATTTAGAGCTAATTAAGGGGGTATTTGTTTCGGCGTATATAGTGGCCTTATGCCTAATTTGATTTTGGCCTTATGTTTCATAAGCTCGCTAAGCCGAAATGAGTATGTGAAGTTTTTGCAAATTAACCTTTTTTATGAGATGGGTATGAAAATTTAATGCAAATTAATAATCTGTATGAAATGTGTATGAAAAAATATACCAGATTGCCTGTTTTATAATAAGATTAAATATTGTTACTTTTTGATGAATTAACAATTTTTTTGATGACAAGTGGTTCATTGGCCAGTAAAGGAAATTGGGAAATTAAGGCTGGGACTAGACTCGAAGTATCAATCATGACGGGCAACTGATGGTGAAACTGAACTCAACATACAAATAGAAGTTGATAGTCACATGAATGGACGTTGAAGCAAGATAAGTTTTAGTGATTGTTTTAGCTATGTGAATGCTAGCAAAACAAATAGAAGTTGATAGTCACAAGAGTCGAAGATTTTTTTAACTCTGTATTTTGCGATGTACGCAATACTATTGTAACAAATACTCCGTCGCGAAGTGCAGGTACAAAACCTCGTTCTGATAATATATAGGTTGAAACACATGGAGGGACGACTTAATGAATTTGGGTATTATTTCTCAGCTTTAACAACAACAAGGTTTGAAACCCGCGCTTCGCTGCGGGATATTTGTATACAAAACTATTGCCAACGTTAACCGTCGTATAATTTTCAATAACCATTTGTGCTGCTTCACAATCCAAGGGACGGCTATAATACTTTTGTAATTCATATGCGAAGCCTGCATAAATTTTGATGCCAGGACGTAAAATAAAGAGGTTCTTTAACATGATGGAAAGGTCTTTATGGCACATCACACTAAAACTTAATTAGATTTAACCCATCATCATCAGCATCATCAGGTTATCGTCAAACGTATTGTATCGTTTCAACACTCTTGCTCAGCTCATCCAACTTCCTCATCCTTATTTTCTCACTCTCGCTTACCAGTTGCTTAATAATTTGTTACACCAACATAAAGAAGTTTGTTAGTTATAAGTCAATATGTTAAAACGCCTGGTTTGGTTAAAAGTTTTTGAGAGATAAATAGACATTTAATTTGAGACCAACCTTCATCAATCTTGTAATGAGTTGTACAATTTCTTTGTTATTTTCCATTGAAAGTATACAGGG
>BQNB010063338.1:2660-35724 GCA_026074375.1 Tanacetum coccineum | reverse complement strand
TTTTTGTTGTTTTTCTCTGTGTGACTCTGTGTGTCATTCTAATGCCTTCCTAGAGATCCTTTTATAAACATAAGGATAACAATGAAACACTGATGTAATACAATTAACTATGCGGAAACTAGTTAACAGTATCAAGAATAACACATAATGATTTAACAAACGATTTGTATTATCACACGTTGAATCTGCCTAAGGTTGCAGATCCCTAATACAATACTTATCTCTAATACTTCTAACTAATGCTTTTTGTTGTTTTTCTCTGTGTGTCATTCTAATGCCTTCCTAGAGATCCTTTTATAAACATAAGGATAACTCTAGTAGGTGTACAGTCCTTGTATGACACAAATATTAATTAATACTAATCACTAAATTAACTGTTACATGATAATTACTATCATAACTATTTAACTGATAATCCTTTGAAGTTCCTTTATTATCGGCAGTACTTTGACTTTCTAATACTGAGCAGGCAGTACTTCGATCTTCTATTTAGCAGTACTTTATCCTTCTGACTTATCAGTACTTTTACCTTCTAACTCGTATTTCCCAACACCATGTTTTGCAATAAAGCATTGACTATTCCAAGGCAAACGGCAACTGGTAAAGAATCATTAAATCCGTTTATGGCTGGTAGTTTGCCAAAAACTATAAGTCCAATGATCCACATCTCTCAAGAAGTTATACTCTTGAAAGAGGAGAGGACAGTCTGTAACTTATAGAATTGATGAATTTATGTACCAAATTGATTGAGAATGTCACTATTTTGGAAGATGCTTTTAAGAAGACTCATACTCAGACTCTAACACTGTTTGATAAAGAAAGTCAGAAGATCAGAAAACAAGCTCAAGTTCTACAACAAAAGAGTATTTGATTTCAGAAGATTCTGTCAAACAGGGGAGGATAGTAGAAAGATGATTCATTAGAGGAGTATGAAAAACTTCATGTTATGCTTGTTGTTAAACAGTTCTATTGCTCAAAATTACAACTGTCAGTACTAAACTAATCAGTTAGTACTGCTAGTTCAAACTTAGTACTGCTAAGTGACCATTAGTATTGTTTGAGTCATAACAAAAGAGCCGTTGAGATAGTTCTGTTTTAAAGATTTCCTGACAAGCTCAAATATTTTACAGACAGTGAATATAAACTCTTTTACACTTTTTACAAAATTCCAGATTGTTTATTAATTCATCAAAATGACAACTTTGGAGTCTTGCAACAAACATAATATATTTTGCTGGGAATGACAGAAGCAACAGATTCTGAAGTTTGCAAGATTACAAGAGCTGGTGGAACTTCAAGTTTTCATGGAGATTTTCAAGCATTGTTAAGAAGACTTGACAGACAAGATTTATTTCAACTCTATAGTTTGGTTCAAGAAAGATATAAACATCGTTCAATTGAAGGTCATGATTTAGATTTATGGGGAGATCTGAAAATGATGTTTGATCCAAATGAAGAAGATGACATATGGTTGAACCAACACTATTAGGAGTTTCTGAGGTGGAAACTACATGAATACAGTGGTGTTCATTGTTTATTCTTAGATGGTACTTCAATTCAGATTAGCATGCTAAAGTTAGTCAGACAGAAGTATCCACTGAAGAAGAAATCCTTGAGAAGATTAACAACATGAAGAATTGAAGCAGAAGAAGAAAGTGATATGGCATCTGAGCTATAAAGATGTATTCAAATCTCCTATTGTAGAACAGAGTTTAGAGTGATTTTTTCAGCAAAAGAATATGAAAATTTTGGTAAAACCAATAAGCAATGGAAGCTAAAGAGTATGAAAGAACCTCTCAAAATCCAAAAAGCTTTTAATTGCAATAAACCTAAGATTTGAAGGTAAATGATAATGTTTATAGGGAGGAATTGCTGGAATTAAAGAGCTTCTACTACAAGATATGTTTGCTGAAGAACTAGACCGTTTAGTAAAGAACTTTATACTGTTATTTATAGTCAGCACTGCTAGAACAAAATTTTAGTACAGTCAGCATATAGTTATTACTCTGTTAGTTATATAGTTTACGTAACTTGCTTATGAAGATAAGCATGAGTTAATAATAGTGAAAAGATGATGCATGATCTGTTAACGGCAGTTTTGTACCCTATTGGGTTTTTCCTTGGTGTATATAAGGAACCCTTACGACATAGTTAGGATATATCATTGATAGATAATAGAAGCAGATCAATATTCATAGATTAGTTGTTAGGCAAAACATATAGTTGTTTTGTGATTGTTCAATATAAGTGAAAGTTCTGTGTTCATTGTTTGATTGTTTCTTCTGAGTATATAAAGGTTAATTCCGCATAGTCTTTATATATACACCACAAGGTTTCTAATCTAGTTGTTTAGATTTATCTAAACAGAACAAAAGATCCATTTAAGTGGAACCATCAACCACCACTACCACCATCTCTATACATACCACCACCTGTTGACCGTAAGGATGATGTTCCTGAGTCTGAGCTGCCACCTCGCAAGAGGTTGTGTTTGTCCACTCTAAGCTCCAGATATAAGATCAGGGGAGAGTTCTACTGCCAGACCTACCAGAGGTCGAGGGGTAGATTATGGGTTTGTCAGCATCGTAGATGCTGAAGCGAGATGGCAAGGGATTAGTAAGGTTGGGTAAGGTATTAGGGATACTTGGGTAGATTCGGCAAAGACAGTTCCTGAGGTAGCACCTATGACCATGGGAGAGGTCAATACTAGGGTTACAGAGCTTACTGAGCTCCATGAGTATGATACACAGGACTTGTATGCTTTATTAGAAGATGCTCAGGATGGTAGGACTCGTATATCACAGCGAGTCACTATGGACTCATAGCGGTCGAATATACCTTATAGGGGAAAGAGAAGACTCTCTAGGAACATAATGATTGTGGTGGAAGAGGAGGACCTATTCTTCCGCGAGAGGCTTGGGCTCACTTGATAGGATTGAGTCAGGCGACCTATTAGGAGCTTCAGACCCACCGTGATCATGTGTATGCATACGAGACCCATATCTAAGCACATCTGGCACAGCTACAGTTGCAGAGTACTCTCATTCAGACACAACACTAGGTACATAAGACTCGTTTCCAGATGCAGCAGGCTGAGATGGCGGCGCTTTAAGAGACTAACCGTAAGCGTCAGACACAAATGGCAGAGACTCTCTGAGTGATGAGAGACATGAGACGAGAGATGAGTAACATGCAGACCGAGTAGTTAGCACATCGAGAGTAGCAGAGGAGAGCTAGACAGCTAGGACCTAGATCTAGGGATGTACCAGATCACCCAGGATGCTTCTTGGAATGCTGACAGTCACATCTAGTGGTTTATATATTTTGTCTTACTAGTCGAGTGTATAGGCTTGTAACGTATTAGGTGGTTTTCCTCCTCCTAGCATAGTCCTTAGATCTTTTATTGTATTATATGTATCACACTATTTCATGAAAATTTTCCAATGGTTAAAAATGAAATAGATGTGTTTTATGTATATTTATCACTCTTGTGTGGTTTCCGCATCTATACACAATTTATATTTTGTCATGATTATAACCTTACTTTTTGTCTTTTATTATCTAGACAAATCATGTGCACCTACGACCCAACAAGGACATAATTACCCCTACTAGTAACAACCAACCCAAACAAACATTACTCCATTAATCCGTCCAAGCTAATATTGATTCAAGTCCGTCGATGCGAACTCCACCAATGAGAGACGCAATCCACAGTTCGCATGGGGATGACTAAAGGAATGTGTAAAATGCACACCCTTGTTTCTACGCTGACTTCATGAAGTATCAACCTTTGAACTTCAAAGGAACTAAAGGCGTTATCGGTTTAACCTGGTTGAATTGAAAAAATAGAGTCAGTCTTCAATAACATTTCAGTTGGATGTGCTATTGACCATTAAGGTTATAGTTTGCACCCTGCACTCTGTTAGTGCTGCCATGTACTTGGAGGAAAAATTTGGGGGGTTCGGTAAGAACCTTATGTCACTTGAGTTGCATATTCAAAGTGACTAGGGAAGTACTCCAGAAGAAGATTAATGACAATTATTGTCCGCAAGTGAAATCAAGAAACTAGAAAATCGAGTTTTATGGAACCTGAAAGGTCAAAGGGAACGATGATCCAACAAAAACACAAACGTATACAAGAGCTAACCTAATATGTACCAAGTTTGTTGCTATGAAACAAGAAGGTTGACACGTACATCAGTAACTTCCTGATAACATTTAAGAAATATCAAGTCTGTCCAGACTAAGAATGGATGAAGTATTGGGGGGTTTGCCAAATGACTTAATGGCTCAAAAACTCTTGCACCTAAGTGGAAAGACATTCTGACAATCAAAAGGAAGCTGATGATTCATGCCAGAAACAACCAATGTGTCCATCTAACAACAACCCTTCAAGAGCATAATGTCGCCAAGTCTACAATATGGGGACCATGTTAAAAGCAGTCGTTAATGGGTGTATCTTTAATCCAGTGCACTAAGTCCATATTTCATCACACTTGCATGGTGTATACCGAGTCCACAAGTGCAACAAGGTAGGGCACTTTACCCGCGACTGTCGGAGCTCAGTGCAACAACAAAAGTTCTAATACTCAGAAGGGCAATAGGGCAAATCCCAAAGGGAATGGATGTTTTGAATGTGGAGCTCCAAGACATTTCAAGAGAGATTGTCCAAAGTTGAAGAATAAGGATGGAGGAAATGGGAATATACAAGGCTGGGTGTATGCAGTTGGGAATGTAGAGAAGAAAGGGAATGCATCGAGGGAATCAGACTCAAATATCATCACGGGTATGTTCCTCTTAAATAACCACTATGCATCTATCTTATTCGACACTGGTGCCGATAGAAGCTTGGTATCCACTGCATTTAGTTCCCTGATTAACATCGCCCCAAATCCATTAGAAAATAGTTATGATGTCTACCTAGCAGATGAGAAAATAGTCTGGGTAAACACTATTAAACGAGGTAGTACATTTTAAAATTTCCTTAAAACCATCCTTCACCATAGATCTAAATGCCCGTAGAAAAGGGAAGTTTCCCGACATTATAAAACACATAGAATTGTCTAATAAAGATCACGCCCTGAATCGTAGTGATGAGAAGCTTGTTTTAAATCTCCCCTATGGGAATGAAACATTTATTTTTCATGGTAACTAAAGTAACAAACCAGGAGCGAATCTGATGATCTCATTATCTCATGTTCAAAGGGCTTCAAGAGTAACATTGCAAAAGGAATGTCAGATCGTTTTTGGCACAATATCCGCTAAAAAGAGGGGGAAAGTCGGAGAGGACAGAAACTTAAGGACGTAACCAAACGTCAGAGTTTCTTTGAAGTGTTTTTTTCGATGACTTCGGGTCTTTCTTTCCTCAAGCTCGACCGTGGAAATTTTTTCCAGATCGACTTAATTCCAGTAGCAGCGCCCGTAGCTCGAGCACCGTATCGATTGGTTCCATCCAAAATGAAGGAATTGTTGGAACAACTGTAAGAGATTTCCGACAAGGGCTTCATAAGACCTAGTTCCTCTCCTTGCGAGTACCCGGACCTTGTTTTCGAGGCCCAAAAAGAAGGATGGGTGCATCAGGAGTGTGCTTGATACTACCGTGAGTTAAATAAGCTGATAGTGAAGAATTGTTATCCACTCCCAAGGATCAACGATTTATTTGATCAACTACAAGGATCCAGTATTTATTCAAAGATAGATCTGAGATTGGGTTATCACCATATTAGAGTACGAGAGCAAGACATTCCAAAGACGGCATTCTGAACTCGGTATAGTCATTACGAGTTTCGTTTATGACCATTCGGACTAACAATCATCAACCCGGCGGAATATCATGGACCTCATGAACCGAGTTTGAAATCCATAACATAGATAAGTTTGTAATTACTAGCAATGAATAGAACATACTTATTTATTCAAAGGACGAGAAGGAGCACGAAGAACACCTTAAGGCAATTTTGGAATTGCTTACGAAAGAGAAGTGGTATGCCAAGTTTTCTAAGTGTGAATTTTGGATTTCGAAGGTACAATTTCTCGGAAACGTCATTGATAGCAGAGGTATTCATGTGGATCCAGCCAAGATAGAATCTATCAAAGATTAGGCATCTCCTAAGACACCGACGGAGATCCGCCAATTTTTAGGTCTTGCTGGTTACTATCGGAGGTTCAAAGAGGGATTTTCAAAGATTGCTAAATCAATGACAAAGCTTACTCAGAAAGGAATCAAGTTTGACTGGGGTGAAAATGAAGAAAATGCTTTTCAGTTAATAAAGCAGAAGTTGTACAGTGCACTGATTCTGGCTTTACTTGAAGGAACGAAGACTTTGTGGTCTAGTGTGATACGTCACACAGGGGTTTAGGTGATGTATTGATGCAGAGAGAGAAGGTGATTGCCTATGCTTCTCGACAACTAAAAGTTCACGAGAAGAACTACACCACTCATGATTTAGAACTTGGATCAGTAGTGTTTGCTCTAAAGATATGGAGACATTATCTATTCAGAACCAAATGCACCGTGTTCATTGACCATAAAAGTCTGCAACACATTCTCGATCAAAAGGAGCTTAACATGAGGCAACGTCATTGGCTAGAATTGCTAAGTGATTACGATTGTGACATTGTTATCATCCAGGGAAGGCGAACGTAGTGGCTGATGCAATGAGCCATAAGGAACAGATTGAGCCATTGTGGGTTCGAGCGTTAGTTATGACTACTGGCTTGGATCTTCCCAAACGAATACTAGAAGCTCAGATCGAGGCCCTGAAACTAGAGAATCTTGAGAATGAAGATGTAGGCGCTATGATCAGAACAGATATACCCAAGGAAAAGTTGGAACCACGCGCCAACGGAACTTTATGTTTACACGACAGGAGTTGGTTACCTTGCTATTCGAAATACTCTATCTATCCCGGTTTTGAAAAGATGTACCAAGACATGAAAAAGCTATATTGGTAGCCCAATATGAAAGCTGACATCGCCATATATGTTAGCAAGTGCTTGACATGTACAAAGGTCAAAGCCGAACACCAAAGGCCATCGAGACTATTAGTACAACCATCGATCACTAAGCTTCCTAAGTCGTCACAAGGTTTTGACACCATCTGGGTGATTGTGGATCGACTTACAAAATTTGCTCACTTCTTGCCAATAAGGGATAATGACCCATTA
Organism: Tanacetum coccineum; assembly: GCA_026074375.1. NCBI lineage: Eukaryota > Viridiplantae > Streptophyta > Magnoliopsida > Asterales > Asteraceae > Tanacetum > Tanacetum coccineum. Next base: position 28,554 of record BQNB010063338.1, on the reverse strand, counting down.
GACAAGTTGGCAAGGTTGTACCTGAACAGGATAGTAGCAAGACACGGAATACCTGTTTCAATCATCTGTGATCATGATGGGAGATTCACATCAAATTACTGGAGATCATTTTAGAAAGCTTTGGGAACAGATATAAGTATGAGCATTGCGTATCATCCAGTAACCGACGGCCAGAGCGAGAGAACTATCTAAACTCTCAAGGCATGCTACATCTTGCGTGATCGATTTTGGAAAAGGATGGGTTAAGTGTTTTACACTAGCCTAGTTTTTATATAATAACAGTTATCACGCTAGCATAAAGGCCGTACCTTATGAGGCACTTTATGACCGAAAATGTCGATCACCTGTGTGTTGGGCCAAAGTTGGAAAAGCTCAACTGACTGGTCTAAAATTGATCCAAGAAACAACGGAAAAGATCATCCTGATCAAGAAGAGAATTCAAGCTGCTCAGGATCGACAAAAGAGTTACACTGATTTGAAGCGAAAGCCAATGGAGTTCGAAGTTGAGGATAGGGTTATGCTCAAGGTCTCACCTTGGAAAGGGGTTGTACGTTTCTATATGAGGGGTAAGTTAAACCCGAGATATGTCGAACCTTTCAAGGTGTTAGCCAAAGTTGGGAAAGTTGCCTATAGGCTGGAACTTCCTCAAGAGTTTAGCAGAGTTCACCATACTTTCCATGTGTCAAATCTAAAGAAATGTTACGCTGACGAACCATTAGTCATGCCGTTAGAAGGAATTCACGTTGACGATAAGCTCCAGTTTGTGGAAGAGCCCGTTGAAATCATGGAACAGGAGATCAAATGATTGAAGCGAAGCCGGATACCATTGGTTAAGGTTCGCTGGAACTCCAGGAGAGGTCCAGAGTTCACCTGGGAACTTAAAGATTCGTTCAAACAGAAATACCCACAGCTTTTCACAAACCGGGCTTCATCATCCACTACAAGGTCTTAAGCTTTGAGGACAAAGCTCTTTTAATAGGTGGAGACTGTAACATTTCTCAATTTCAGGTCATTTTACGACTCCTATTATTCTTTACTATTTCCGATACGCGTTTACTTTTAAATTGACTTTTAAGTTAAATCGCGTAGACTAGAAATAATCAAGATAACATAAACGGTCACCAAATAAATTAAGGTTTACGTCAAACAAGTGTTATATAATTATTAAGAAGATAATTATTAACTTTGCGTAATTTATTTTTTTATTGGTCACGTAAAAGGCTTATGTTTCGCAATAAAATACATTTAGACACACCCCGGAAATACCTAGACTTACCTAGATTCAAATCAGTACCTACTTTTAATCCTTAAACACGAAATTTATTAAATTGTTGTGTTAATAACCCTTCAGGGCTGAATATGGGTAAGAATGGCACACAAACCATTCATCCCTTGTGTTAAACTAGCTAGAAAATCCCCTAATGATCCCTAAGTACAATGTACAACCCATGTTTAATTAAACTTAGTACTTAGTGTTCCCTAACTAGCTTATGTACAATGGTTAATAACCATTTGACCCTCTTTTGCCCTCTTGATGTCGCGGTTAACAAGGAAACAACACAAAACCATAAGATTTCCAAATCACTAGCAAATCTTGTACATACATTGAGTAATTAAAGATTTGTACTTGGGTGGTTTAGCAAGATACCATGTATGATTAACTAAAAACCCCTAAAATAACCTCATAGGGTATGACTTTGGTTTGGAAAGAACTAGAGAAAGCTAACTAGTTATTAAGCCTATATATACTCATATACATTTGACACTTAACCTTTCTAAAACTCCTAAACACTCTCTCTAGCAAAAACCATCCTAGTTTATCTCTATTGTTTCGGGTTAAGCATAACCAAATCTATACGCACCCTCTTTTCAATAACTAAGCACGCATAGAGTACTAAGTCTCCATTCAAGGACGTTAGAAGTATATACGAGCCAAGGTTGGGATATACATTAAGCTTTGGAAGCTTTTGTTGGTTATTCGATTGGGTATTCATCATAGGTGTCTTTCTATCTCGAACCAAACCTCTAGGACCCTTGTAAGTCTCAAAACTAAGCTTTACATGTCACATTCTATTCGTTATATTCGTATCTAGTTGTAAAAGTCACCTTAACTTGCGTATAACAAGTTAACGTAAGCGTGAACGTGCACGGTTTAACCCATGCACGGTTCACGCACGTATAATACATATACATGAACTTGGGTGGTGCTAACGTGTATAAAACGTGATTAAATATCGATTTAAGGTCTACACTTTACGTTTGAAACATAAGAATGGTAACTTATGTGAAAACCACCCCATATATTCGAATTATACAAATCCTATACGTTAACGTTTCAAAGAAACATGATGTCTCGACTTTGGAACGAATGTAAGAGCTAATAAGACAAATGCATGTGATTAAACATGGTTACTTAATCTTAACAAGTTCTTAATAAGAGGATTAGAACCCTAAATTTAAACTAGTAAACCAAAGGACCATTTTCGGGTCACTTTGGGCTTGACAGCCTACTATGGTGCCCAACAGGCCTAACAGGCCACGTCCTCTAAGGCCACAACTTATTTAATAAGCTTCACGAGCTTATTAAGGGCTAAATATGCTTAATGAAATTCATACGAACCTTAACACACATTAGAAACATAATCAGACCCTTAATGGGCTTAGTATCCCATTATCGAGTCCAAACAAGAACCCATAAGCTACAATAAGCTCAAACAGCTTATTTGTGAGCTTATAAAGTTTAATGAAGCTTAATGAACCTAGAAAATGCTAATGGACCTTAAGGGGCCAAGCCTAAATGTTCGAATGTTATTTTGGGTTCTTATTAGGCCTGAAAGCCCAATAATGAGCTATTTGGCTTATTGGATAAGCCGAATATTAAAACAGACTCAATAGGGCTTAATAAGTATAGTGAAATAAATTGGATCATTTATTAAAGTCTATTGGACCCCTTTGAGTCAATTCGGATCGAAGTTATTGGGCTAACGAGCCCAATAAGCTCGAATAAGCTCACCCGAGCTTATTTTTTAGCCAAACAGATTTATTAAACTTAAATATCTTATTGGACCTTAACTGACCTAATAAGGTCCAATAAGCCAAAATAAGCTCATCTGGGCTTATTTATAAGCTGATCCAGCTTATATGGCTTATTGGAGTCTATTAAAACCTAATGCCACTTGTTAGAACTCAATCGGGCTTAAAATATGACTTTTTACAAGTTAAGGGACTAAATGTGTAAACTTGTAAACTTAGGGGTTAAAACTGTCAAAACTATTTTCTATAAAGTCTAGGGGCTGTTTTGACATTTCTAAAACTTAAGGGGCTGTTTGAAATATATAAGGACCTAAAGTGCAATTTTTGTAAAGATAAAGGACTAAAAGTGACAACTTGGAAAGTTAGGAGTTAAAAGTGTAATTTAACCAAACTTAAATAAAAGGACTAAAGTTGTCAAACTTAAAAACTTAAAGGTATGTTATAAAACTTAAATGATTTTATAAATACTTGAAGTGTCGGACTGGACTTAATATAATAAAAGTATTATAGTATTTAAAGTCAAGGTATTCGGTGTATAAACTATCAGTATTTATTAACGGTATCTACCCTTAGTCGTATACCTTCCCAAGAACTATCACGTAAAGACAAATATAATAAACATGTGCACCACCACACAAGTGATAACAGTATATAAAAACTAGCAAGATATTATAGTTTATACATTAAGTCTTTAGCCTAAACTTGTAGACTAAAGACCTGTACGTATTAACCTTAGGTATTTGACGATGTTATTCATATTGTAAATACTTAGATATATCTATATTCAGAGACTACTGAATGAGGTGAGTTCATAGACCCATGTATTACCATTATTAAATGATTTTACATCCTTGGGGTGAGAACATGCTTTGTTTTTACAAACTGGACACAAATGTATATTTTATACTATGATTACCTATTTGCCTAAGTAGCGATAACCCACTGAGCCCTTTTATCATGAACTGTCAATTGTTGGATTGCGAGCGCGAATGTTATAAATATATCTATTTGGGATTGACGTCCCCGTTTGGGTGAGTAGCGCTCACTATGCCGGTCTGGAGGACAAGAAACGTATACCATGTCGGATTTAGGATGTTGAGGGTTAGAACATAATTCATGGGCAAATGTTGGCAATTTATTGCATTTATATACGTCGAGCTTCGGTGTCATGAGCTTAGGAAACCGTAATTACTTTTATGATGTTTGTATCTGTTGCTAAATCATACACTTGGAAATCTTGCGGTCCTACTATTGATTTACATAAACCTATAAATTCACCAACTTTATGTTGACATTTTAAGCATGTTTTCTCAGGTCAATATGGCACGAGGTGCCAATATACATTGCGGGTCACTCTTTGGAGAGTCAGTACTAAAGATTTGGGGCGTATTACATTTTGAGAACATTTGTTATAAACCAAAATCTTTACTTATGTTGTCGAACAATTTGAAGCCATGAGCTTATGTAATGAACAAGTATTTTGTTAAATTCCAATGTATCTTTGTTTTAAATGACACGTTTAGTGTTTGTTTTCATATCTTGTGCTATTGATCTATGAAGTAACGGCCTCAGATATTCAACATTCCACTGCTACCCAGATTTGGGGGTGTTACAACTCTGATACCGAACGTCTTTCTTGAAGTGACGAAGTGTTAAAGTTAAAGAATCTCAAGAAAGATGCAGCATTAAAGCTTTTTAAGTCAACAAATCAAGAAAGGTATGAGCATGTCGGTCCAGAAGTCACAAGTTCACAAGATGGCAAAGTTTACAAGATGGCGAAAAGGATATTAAGTTTGGTGATGATCAAACAAGGAGCCAAGATCACATATTGACATTAACAAGTTAAAGTTAAATGAATATGCTCCAGCCAAAAATCAAATCACTACAACATATTCCCACAAGAAGAAGAAAAGAAAGAAATTCAAGTCTGCGAGCACAAGAATGAAGACTCCGCATAGTATGCTAGGTTTAAGTTTTTGTAACATGAAGTGACCCCCTTAGGGGGAGATTGTTAGGAATACAAAAATCCTAGAAAAGTCTCGGTTACTTCATAGATATCGGTAGATGACTCTTATAGAAATATTTGTAAATTTAGTGGGCTAGTTAGTCCAAGGCTCATGGAAAGCCTGTGCAATCCAAGGCCTAGCCGGCCACTCACTAAGTATAAATACCCTCTCCACACATGGAGAGGGTGTTGGTTCTCTTTATAATTTTCACATAGTTCAATCAACCTTCTTATTTTTCCTTTTTACTTTCTCTCCCTACTTTTGCTCTCTAGTTCATCACTTGTGTGAAATGAGTTTTCTTTACTTGTCTTTTATATTTCGTACCTGTTGTTCATAGTATGTTTGTATTATTTATACTTATATATTGTTAATTGATCTCACATAAACAAGAATCTAGGATTTTTATAAGCAAACTTTTAAAACGTATATTAACGATGAAATAATTTAAATCCCCCCTCCCCTTCTAGTTTCCATAGGGTAATATACTAATATAACTTGTGATGATTTCTTTTAAAAAACAGATTGAAAAAAAGGCATGGATCAAACATGAGAGCTTGAGGTTTATAACATCATTATTTACCACCAATATTTATTAGAGTGCTAGCTAGGTATCCTAAGTCATAGGTTCTAGTTATAGGCATCATCATGTCGGCTTTTACCTTATAATATTCCTATAACACAAATCTTGAAAAATGACCTCCTTAACTACAACATATTATGGGCGCTAGTGGGTCTCGTATTTATTTTATTTTTCATTTATTTAAAACTTAACATATTTCATTAAACTAAAAATAATTTACATAATATCAAAATTAAATATACATAATACTATAGATTTATTATTATTTGCAATGTTGGTTATACATTAGGGACTAAAAGTGTAATACTCGTATTTACAATATTAAAAACCAGAACCTTTTGCCTTGTGATACAAATATGACAATATATCAATCTATGTTACAAAATACTACACTAGAAAGTTTTAGAGAGAGAGTAGAGAGAGAGAGGAGGGTGACGTGAGAAGAGGGAGAGGAGGAAAGAAAGAAAGAAATATTAGATTAAGAAAGAGAAGAATCACTAACCCTTAACCCTTCCTTAGCCCTCCTTTTATAGGAAGAAAGGAGGGACTAGGAAGCAATTAAGGGTTATTACATATTATAACTTAGTCCTTCCCTATTTGCACTAGTTAATCCCTATTCTATTAAACTTAGATAAATGGCTATGTAATCAACACTTTTCTGTGTTTCTAATAATCTCCCCCTAAGGGATGGTTACAAAGGCCTTACAAAAGTATGGGGATTAACAGTCTTGGGTCTTCTTCCAACATACTCCTCAAGCCTCCTGAGCTGCTCTATGTGCTTGAGTATCTCGTCAATCTTCTTCAACATCTCTTTTGAACTCTTGACATCATAGTCGGTCCAGTCTCTTCCCTTCATCCTTTTGTTGCCGCAACCCAGCTTGTTCTTTGACAGCATGTCAATCAGATTTTCTTAAATCTTCATAAGGGTACCATCACAAAACTTCTTCACTTCACTTGGCTTCATGAGGTATTTTATGTTGTATTGGTTAAGATACACGACCCCCTTATGCATTGCAGTCATCGTGAATGGTATCCTTTGGTCAATTCCTTTAAAGAACATTGTGGGTTTGGTGAGGTTGAGAGTTCTTTGATAGTTTTCCACTTAAATTTGAATATCTTCTACCCTGTTCTTGATTACGGTTATTCTGATGAACATGAAAAGAGCATTGTTGAAGCCTTTCACAAATTCCAATAGGAGATGGTGTAGCTTATCTTGAACCTGGAGCAAGTACATATCTTCAACATCGTTCATACTAAGTCTAGGTAGATCTGCATAGCTGAATTCATACTCTTTATCATCGGATCTCCTAACTACAATTGATGTTAGAAAACCATAACCCCATTTCTTCTTTATAACTATACGAACAACTAATTTGATCCTTAAGTCTAAATAGACGTTACCTTCGATTATGGCACTTATTCCTGCTTTAAAGAAATCAATTTTTTCCTCTTCCCAATGGTGTATACCATTAAGAGCTTCAAAGTGATAGCGACAAACTTCTTTGCTCCATCTTTCAGGGCTTCCATCCTCAATACCTTCTTGGTAGTATCTCGCAGCATAATGCTTAGTGATAGAAGTAGTATACTTCTCTTTTGTGCTGAGATCCACAAGGTAAGTGTAGTCGTTGTTGTAGAAGCAAGGATGTGGTTTTGTACTTTTTGACATGTGTCGTTCAAATGATCAAGGTTTAGAGACCTCCTTCATCATTGTTCCATTGAACTTTTGATAACACTGCTGCTTTGAGTTGACTAACATGGTATTTGAGTTTCACATCATTGTTGTAACTGCAAACCTTAGTCGGTACTAATTAAGTGCATCGAGATCTGCATGTAAGCTCGACCTTTCTGGATCTGTCTTTAAAAACTTCTTTGCTATGCGATAATTGATGGTCTAAGAAATAGATTATTTCATCCTTAACAATGGTCTGGATTACAAGGAATAAATTCAAACCATGTCATTTTTCCTTTTTAGCTTAACCGAGGACTTTCTTTAGAAACCATTCCGGTTTGGAGTGTTTTTTGATAAGAATATTCGCTTGGTCTAGGGGTTACATAGCAGGTGTATCATCTTGTACTATAACTATGTGAGATCTATTTCGCCTTGATGATCTAGAAGAAGGTTCTTTGACATCCTTTCGATGTTTCTTCTTATTCTCCCCCTCATGATTATTAGGAGGATCCTAATTATCGTGAGACCCCCTTATGATTATTATGAGGATCCTAATTATCGTGAGACCTTTTGTGAAAGGATGATTATGCAGCTTGAGCATTGAGTGCATCTTGATCGAGAGTGATGGATTCATAAAGGGTATCATAAAGTTGCTGATGTGTGGTATGAGTCTCATTTGACTTGTTCGAGTGAATTTTGTTTCAGCAGTTTTATTTTTAGATCCATATCTGAGAGATCATTAGTGGAGGTGGATGATTAAGTAAAGAGATTGATTTGGTTGGTTTTCATAACTTCGAGCACATAGGTGTTAAGGCGTGGCCTAACATAATTTGCAATCGCATTTGGTATATGAGTAGGTAGAAGCGTTTTGATTTCTGTCAGAACTTTTGCTTGGACTGCTTTTTCAAATGCTTTAAAAACATTAAAATTTATAAGAGCTTCTAGCTTCTGATCATATTCTCTGAATTTCTGTACGACTGCCTTCTTGATGTTTATCTTCCTTATATTTTGTTTCGCCTTTTGCATCGGCTTCTTTGCTTTGGCTTGAACTGAGCTTGGTTTAGGAGTTGTTGTAGGATAGGAAATTTTATTTGTTTTTAGATATGGTATATGATGAGCATTCTCGTTTGGGAACATTTCTTGTATTAACGTTTTTGTTGCTAGAACATCTACATGTGTACCAAGTAGTACTTCGGATACACCTGATATATAGCTTGTTAGCTCAGGATTTCCCTCTGGGTTATGCACCACTAAGGTTATGTGAGCATCAGTATACAATGGATGACTCATAAAATCCGTCAATTCATTTGCAGGTGTTTCATCTAGCAAGGTCTAGATGAAGTCTAGCAAGGAACTTGTAACCATCGATCTGAGGTAGGTAGAATTGGGTGTTGCAGTAGACTTGTTATGCATGAACACTCCATACCTTGTAGCATCATCATCTCTATGTGGATTATCGTCGGATAAGTCCATATCAGATTTGTCAACATCATCAGTTTCATCTGCACTTTCCTTTGATACGTCTGAACTTGAAGAGTAGAGTGTTGCATCACTATTAGTATCTGATGAAGAATAGTATTTGTTATGAGCAACACTCGATCCTTCTCCTGCAACTGGTTGCTTCTTTTGTCTTAAACTCTTAAGTCTGCTTGCTTTTGATCCTTTCCGTAAGTCTAACAATGACTGAATTGCTAGATCATCAACTGCGGGACCTTTGAGTTTCTGTCCCCACTCATTGTACATATCTGCAATGGCTTCATCAGTTTGTTTGTCAATTGTCAATTGACTCCTTCGACGTCGTTGAGAGCGCGGTTCTTGAATACCAATGGAATGTGCAAGTTCACCTACAACTGTCTCTTTAGCAATAGTAAGAGATCTTGTTTTCCTTGGCATAACATCTTTATTAAGTTTGTTGGGAACATTCGCTACTTAATCACCATAACACATAAATCCTTTTCCTCTTCTACTTTTGACTGGAGATACGTGTTGCTCTTCTGGTTCATTAACAATTTTAGCTTTCTCACTTTCCACTTTCTTAGCCATATAATACGTGTACCCTGCTTTCTTCTTGATTGCATCACGGATCATTGCATCGGGAACTTCCATTCAAAACTTGTATTCACCATTATTTGTACTTAACAATTTGGTCACCATCTTATGAACTGTGCAACTTAGAATCCGATCTGCGAGAAATACTCTTGTTGTGTGAAAGAATGTTGTCAATGATAAGCTTGGTGAAGTGGGTGTACAATAGCTTAGACATCTTTGATGGTCTGGATGATCTTTCAACTGTTTTCCATTCAAATTCGTCCCAAAATTAACGATGCAAAGTCTAAATTGGCAAAGTGAACGATACCCTATAATATCTGAAGTATTGGAAGTCTAACTATATCCCAGCTTGAGTCTTTTCCCGTAAGACATCTATTGAGTACACCCAGAATAGCTCTCCATGGTTGATGAAGTATTGTGGCGACCATTTTAAAAACATGAATCATCTTTGTTTTAGGATCTTCATCATAACCAAATGTCTTAATGAATTCAAGAATTTGAATTTCTGAGAGAGGTTTGGTATAAGTGTTGTTTGGATTAGGTGGAGGCATCTGCAATACAGTTCTGAGTAGTCCAGGTGTGAGAGTGAAAGTATAAGTGTCTAGTTCAAAAGTGAATGTGTGGTTGTTTTTGTTGTGATTGATGGTTGTCCAAAACTGGTGTAGGTAGATGATTGGTACAGTTGCAGTTAAGGAAACCGTATTGTATAGCTTGTGGTGTCTTAGAAATTTAACAAAAAAGCTCAGCATGGTATGGGTAATATGTGAATCTGAAGCGACACGCTGGTTGTTCTTCTTGATGACAAATCTGTTAGTACTTAGAACCAATTGTTCTTCAGAGATAATTTTAGCTTGAGAATTTGTTCTTGACATGTTGAATTCTGAGAACAAGATTTAAACTTTGATTAGTTTCACATGAATACAAACTTAAAAACATTTATTTTCAATTTCTGTTTTTATTTACTCTGTCTGTTTTGTATAGACGGGCATTTCTTTTTGTCCATACTTATGTCATTTTCTTTATCATGTGCCTTTATTCTTGCTTTTGCTGACACAAGACGTATGTTCTTTTCTTTTCACATATGATTTTTATCCCTCGTTCTGTTTTTAGTTATCCTCACTTAAAATTAAGTTATGGGATACTATTTCTACAAAATAAAAGATGGAAGAATGAACGAGAATTTTTCAATTTTCTCATGTTTTAAAAGTGTTCATCTTGACCAATCTTTAGGCTGGATGGAGTGGTGGTGGTAAACCCACCTGACACATCATCGCCACATCAGCTTTCTCTCTCCAAATAAAACTCACCTTACAACCGTAATAAGAACTCACATTACCACTAAAACTCACATTTCATTAAAATATCTATTTTATATAAAATATACCCCACTAAATACCCACACACACTCACAACCAATTAAAATACACTTAATATAAATAAGCTGGCCCACAAAAATAGAACTCACACTAGGTGAGTTACTCACCATAAGCACCCGAAAATACAACCAAAGTCACCAAGCTACTGCATAAATAAAAAGTGACTTTTCGGACTGGGATGGCAAGTCACGCGTGACTTTGAACTCATGTAAGTGAGTTTTGCACCACTCCGTCCAGCCTTAGAGAAATAGCATCATTTGTATGAAGAAAAACTTTTTAGAAGACGATTGTTTCGCATGAGAATGAGTTTTCCTTTTAGTAAAATAACCTTGAGCCCCGAAGATACACTGATTTGCTAAAGGGATACATTATCAGCTTTTAGGTGATAACTAGCCCTAATAGCCATCCTGATCAGTAACTCTTAGTCAAATTATTTCAAAGTAGACTCAAAAGAAATTTTGTGTTGGAAATTTAGTTTTGCAAAGGCATTGTGTTATTTTGAAAATCAATAGATAATGATGTGTAAAAATCTATAGCAAAAAGTTTATAAAATCTGCACACATCATTAGTATTATTTTTGGAAAATCATCTCAAATGAGATTAAGTGCCTCGGGAAAACCACACATGGTACAAGTACCAGTATAGTAATCTACTTCACTAGTATGGTTAATCCAAAGATCGACCATGAGTATTATTAATAATACCCTAGTGCACTGTGGTGAAATTTACGAGAGATATATCTAAATATAACACATTCAATGAGAAACATAATTACAGATAACAGATAGAACATGTATTCATTTTCATAGAAACATAATCAATTTCATATCAAAAGAACTTAATAAGCATGCAATTAAAAAAATTCAAACTTGGTCAACGATCAAAGTCAATGGTCAACGGTCAACGACACAGTTAAAGTCAACGGTCAAAATCCATAGACATGGTCAAACTAAGTCAACGAGTTAATCTTCTAAGTTCAAGGTTTTAATATTAAGTTTACGAGATATTTTAAAATCGTATAAAATTTACACAATTAATTATATCCGTTTTAGTACTCAATTAAATAATTATGTTATTTTTTGTGATTTTTGAAAACGTTAATACTTTTTTGAAAAAGTCATTAAGTTTTAAACACTTTAAAATTTATGAACTTTTTGAATTATTTAAAACCTTTTCGTTTTGATCTTTGAAAATTTAAATCTTTGAGTGTTTTATTGATAAAAAGTTGTGAAAAATATATCGTTTTGGTCAAACGCGAGAGGAGGGTCAAACAAAAGTAAAAATTAGTCTCGGTCCAATGGGACTTTAAAACGGATCAAAAAATATTAATCGATGGGCTTGAACATTGGGCCAAACAGTGTTGGGCTTGAAACGGGCTAAAAGTTTTTTTTTTTGCTTTAAATGGGCCAAGACAATTTTGGGCTTCAAATGGTAGACTTTTGGTGAGCTTGGATTAAGACCAATGGTTAACTAAACACGAGGGTGTAGTCGAACCAAGGTAACCGACCAAGACGAGGTTCAGTTAAACCATGGTGACCGACCTACATGGGTTGGCTAACCTTGACCGACCGACCTTGGGGGGTCAGTTGGACTTAGCTAACCGATCAATGGTGGGTTGGTTGGCAAGGTTCAATCGATCCATGAGCTTGGCTCATTTGGCTCGGTTTTGGACTTCAAGTCTTTGTCTTTAATGTTTTTAAGTCTTGAGTCGTCAATTTTCACCAAAGTCTTCACAATCATTTTATCAAACACTTAGTCTTCACCTTCAAAATCTATAGTCTTTGTGTTTAAGGCTTAAAGATTAAACTTTTTTGTTACCAACTAGCAAGATTAATGATATTAAGCTAACAAAACAACAAATTGCATTCAACCAATCAAAACAAACACACCCTTTGGGTGATTCGGTTGGAGAAACACCACCAAACACCACATTTTGATCAAGTTCCACAATGATTCACTTAAATCGAGTTAACACTAGTCTAGTAACATCATTATCTACAAAACTCCTCAAGAAAAATTAACATCTAAACACTTTCAATTTTTATGAACCCTAAATAAAAAAAAGTTTGATTTTACAAATTTAGTGAAAAGATGAGACAATTCTTTTTACAAGAGTATTTAAGAGATGATTATGAATGACTTTCGTGTTTTACCTTTTGATCAAAAATGGTTTCCTGTGTTTTCTTGGTGTTGGCCAATACTCAAGAGAGAAAGAAAGGGAAGAGATTTTTTTTGTGAAATGTGTAAGTGTGTGTATGGTTGGGTCTGTTAAGGGGTATTAAAAGGGAGGGGATTCGAAGTTTGGCAAAACTAGTCCTTAGAGGTTTTAAACTTTATTAAACATAGCCTAAAATTTATACAATAGCCCTAACACCTTAAATATAAAACTAGTTAGCATTTTAGGTCCTAAAGATATATAACTAATTAAAGTTACACTAATTACCCTTAACTTTTAAACCTATTTTGCAAACTTAGTCCCGGAGTTAATCTCGTTAACTCCCCTTCAAATGATGACCAATTAATTAACTTAAACACTTTTCCAAAATTATTTTCACAATTATTTTTGAAAAATTTAATTTTCTTGAAAATAATTTCTCCCCCTCAAACAAATACCCGTTTTCTATTTAAAAAGCTGTAGAATTTGTTTAAGTGTTCAAAATCTCTTGATTAAAACATTAATTTCTCCCCCTCAAACAAATACCCGTTTTCTATTTAAAAAGTTGTAGAATTTGTTTGAGTGTTCAAAATCTATTGATCGTTTTTCCCAATTTAATTAATACTAATGAATTATTTTTGAACATTTTTGGAAATTTTTATGTAAAATCTCGTTCTCCCCCTCGAACAAAGACTGTAGTGTATTTAAATATTTCTTGGATTTGTTCGAGCGTTCACATTTTCTTGAAAATATTTTTCCATTTTAAATGACAAAACTGATTCTGATTTTCTTTCCAGCATTTTTGAAAAATTTGTTTAACTCAAGCTGTTTGATAAACACATTTTGAGGAAAATTGCTCGAGATAAAGAAAATTAATCTTTTAAGGACAAAATGCACTTTTGACGTACATTTTCCCTTTTAGAAAGTGTGAATTGTGTAGCAAAATATACACAAGTCATTTTTTTGAGTTTCAAAACTTTGAATTGTTTTGAATCTTTAAACTCAAGACCGAAAAGACTTCTCTTTTCGTTGTTAAGGATAACTGTACTGAAGCGTACAATTTTCTTTTCTTTAGGGACCAGGTTGTTATCTGATATTTAATAACAAGCTAGAAGAAAATTTGAGATGACATGTTTTAAAATGCTTTAAACTTTCAGTCGAACTTTATCTACAATCATGTGTCATTATTGAATGACATTTCTAAGGTCGTAGATATTATCGATTTTAAAAGACATATCGAGAAGATTTTTTTATGGTTTTTGAAAAAAAAATTGATTTTATATTTTGTTTTTGAAATTTTATATTTTTGTATTTGGTTTTTGAAAATTTTTGAAAAATAAAAATATTTTTGTCATTTTTGATTTTATAAGCTAATCTACTTATATTATTGTATATCCTATGTAATATACATGAAGTATTAAACCGAGTTACTCTTCGTCTGACTCTGCAAGACGTTTCAGCTGTTCCGGTGTGATACTTTGCATACCGAGGCATTTGATCAGGAATTCGAAGTGTTCTCTTGCGAGTGCTTTAATGAAGATATCCGCCAGCTGATAATCAGTCTTAACAAATTATAGCTCAACAACCTCATTTTCAACTTACTCTTTAGTAAAGTGGTATCGAACAGCGATGTGTTTCGTCCTGGAGTGTTGCATAATGTTGCAAGATAAGGCAATGGCGCTCTGGGAATCCGAGTACAAAGGAATCTTGTTGTAATCAAATTCGTAGTCAGTTAACTGAGACCGCATCCATAGGATCTGTGCACAGCAACCAGACAGGGAGATATATGCGGCTTCAGTTGTCGATATTGCAGTACACTTTTGCTTCTTAGACGACCAGCTGACAAGCTTTTCACCTAAAAATTGTGCACTACCTGATGTACTTTTCCTTGAATCTTGGCAACATGCATGGTCAGTAACTGCAAAAGTTGTTAGATTAAAACCGATGTCCCTTGGATACCATAGACCCATGTTAATGGTTCCTTTTAGGTACCGAAAGACCTGTTTAACCGCAGTTAAGTGCTTTTCGGTAGGCTTGTCCTGGTACCAGACATACATGTAGATGGAAAACACTAGGTCAGGGCGACTGGCTATGAGGTACATAAGGGATCCGAGCATTCCTCGATAGCGGGTAGGGTCAACTGGAGTCCCGTTTGGATCCTCGTCCAATTTTGACTGTCCCACCATAGGGATGTCAACAGCATCACATTTTTCTAAACCATACTTTTTGAGCATTTCAAGAGCATATTTAGATTGATTAATGAAGATGTCTCTGGGACTTTGTGAAATTTGAAGTCCTAGAAAAAATGATATGTGTCCCATCATTGACATCGTAAAACGTTTGCTCATTAATTTTGCAAATTTATCACAAAAGATTAGATTAGTGGAAGAAAAAATTATGTCATCAACATAGATTTGTACCAATATGAGATTATTTCCTTCTTTCTGAGTAAACAACGTTGGATCGACTACACCTTTGACAAATTTCTGGCTGAAAATGAATTTAGAGAGTAGGTCGTACCATGTGTGAGGAGCTTGTTTCAAACCATAAAGTGCTTTCTTCAATCTGAATACATGATTCAGATGATCGTGATTAAAAAACCCTTCTGGTTGACTTATGTACACCTCTTCCTATAAAATCCCATTCAGAAATTTCGTCTTCACATCCATTTGAAATACTACCATATTCTTGTGTGCAACGTATGCTAAGAATATTTTGATGGCTTCAATGCGAGCGACAAGTTCCAAAGATTCTTCAAAGTCAAACACCTCTTCTTGACGATAACCTTTAGTAACTAACCGAGCCTTATTTTTCAGCACACCGCCATATTCATCAAGTTTCACTTTAAAGATCCACTTTAGACTGATGATCATAGCTCTGTCTAGTCTTGGTACTAATTCCCATACTTCAAGCCGCTCATATTCATGGATTTCTTCTTGCATGGCTTCGATCCAGCAGGATTCTTCCATTGCTTCTTTATAATTTTCGGCTCTTCTTTAGCTAAGAAGGCATGGAAATAACACCATAAAGCATCGATAGAAAGTTGACGTCATGTAGAAACAAGTTTTGATGGATCACCGATGATTGTTGTAAACAGATGATCTTTTGTCCATCTTTTTGTGTAAATTGGAGGTTGTTAGAAAGTGTGCATGTTTGAAGTGTCTACAATCCTTGAAGATGAATCAGCTGAGCTGGTGTCTGGAGGAACAAATGGATTGGTAAATGTGTCATTCTCAAACTCTGCAACTTCTTCATTTGTTTTAATATTTGTAGAATTAATTAGAGAGTTTTTTTCTTTAATGTTTGGTGAAGTACTTAGAGAGGGAGCTTCTTGATCAATAATAGTAGAGGAAGATGCTCCGGCTGTATCTGATGGAAGCTTAGTTGCAGCGGAAATGGGGGTAGATACAGCACTTGGAGATTTGAAGTATTCATCGAACATTGGTTAAAACAGCAAATCCTAGTCATTCTTTGTAGGAGATTTAGTTGATGTTGACGCAGCCTGGTTAAGTATGAGTCATGAACTAATGTGTCTAGAAGTCAAACCATGAAGATCGGGTCCTAAACCGTGTTGTTCAAAAGCCATCTGAGTAAGTTCATCAAATTGTACGTTCATTGTTTCCATTATTTTTCTGGTCCTTTTGCTGTAGATCCAGTACGCCTTCTTGGATGGTGAATAGCCAATGAAGATTCCAATATCTGGTTTTGGCTGAAGTTTCCCAAGATCCTTAAAATCATTTGTTGGATAACATAGAGCACTAAAAATGTGAAGATACTTTAGTTCTGGTTTATGATCTCTAAGCAGTTCTTATGGAGTCTAATTGTAACGGGTATGGATTAGAGAGCGTTTTGAGTATAACATGCAGTAGCTACAACTTCAGCCCATATAAATAGCAAAGATTTGAAGAAAATAAGCATGTCCTTGCAGCCTCTACCAACGTACAGTTACGCCTTTCAACTGCACCGTTTTGTTGTAGACTACATGTCGTGGATGTATGATGAGTAATTCCAACATCTTCCGTATAATTTCGTAGAGTCTGATTGAGAAACCCGTTGCCGTTGTCGGTACGAAGATATCTTACTATAGCATTAAGGCTGAATTGAGCTTGCTTCATAAATTTGATGATAATTTCTGGAGCTTCATCTTTCGTTCTCAAAAACATCACCCAAGTAAAACGAGAGTAATCATCAACGATGAAAATAATATATCTTTTCTTATTTATACTTTCTACCCGCATCGGTCTACACAAATCCATATGCAGCATTTGAAGTTTCTCATTTGTACTAGGTTCAGGCTTATGTGGATGGGATTCCTTCTCGCTTTTTCCCATTTAACATACCAAACACAAATGATCTTTAGTGTACTTCAACTTGGGTAGCCCTTTGACGAGACCTTGTTTAGCAAGCTGATCGATGGTACTGAAGTTTAAGTGAGAAAGACGACGGTGCCATAACTAAGATTTTGTCTTTCAAGCTTTGGAGAGTAGACAAATTGGAGAAGACTTCATCATATCCGCCATTAATATTGTATAAAGATTAGAACCACAAGAACCCAATAGTAGATCAACACCTTCCAAGTTTCGTACAAAACAAGTGTGTTTTTTGAAAGCTACTTCAAGATTCAAATCACAAAATTGCCCAATGGAGAATAGATTATGACCAAGTCCTTTGATTCGTGTCGAAAACACTAGTCGAGTAATATATAAGTATTTCTCGTTAGATGTAAAAATTACTTTAGGAAAAGTAATAATTAATCTTTCAGATGTCGTATCCACGGCAAGAATTGAATTGAGATTATGCTAATGTTGATCGTTTGATGCATGATTATCAAATATTTTAGTTTAGGTATTTATACTAATTATATAATAATAAACTAAATTATAACTAAGTAATATAAAAACAAAAGCAAATAGATCAAAGATATATATAAAACGAATATGCTTGACAAGTGAGGTGAATAGATCTTTAAGTGTGAAGGGTAAGAATATATCGATGAATTAGTACCCGTCTAAAAATTATTTTCTCACAACGTTAGTTTATTTTGAAAATAATCTTTATCTTGATATTAATTACTAAATTAATGCCTAATTATTCTTACGGCTTTTTCCCGTTCGAATAATCAAAACACTAATCTAAACAATCCGTAAATCATTAATCAATAATCCCTTTTTATAGTTTCACACTTAATTCACCAAACACAACTTACTTATCAAGCATAAATAAAACTATTCACTAATCATGCTAACTATCAAATAAACAATAATAGACATATTAAGCTAATTTAAATATAACTACTTAATAATGAAATGAAAAAGGAAGTAGAACCCTAATGATGAAACAAATACGAATTAAACCACCCGATTATATAAACTAGAAATAATACCAAGTTTACTTCTTAATTAGATTATATTTCACAAATTAGATGATAAAGTTTTAAACTTTATATACAAATAAGCTAATAAAATCAAATAAAGCTTTAAACTTAGAGATTAATTTAGCTTATACAACCCTTAAGCTCCTCACCATAGATATAGAAGGTTTAATCAACAATAAAACAATATTAAAGGTTAAGAAAGATGAATAAGCTATAAGCTAAAAGCTCTCAACTCAAAATATAAGGTATTTCGAATAAGAAAAGCTAAAGCTATGAGATCTAACTAAATAAGCTATTTAAAAGATTGAAATAAGATAGATCTACTTTTTATAATAAAACTAAGACATAAAATAATCTAAGTAAATAAGCCAAACGAAATAAGCTAAATAAGCTTATTCAAAAAGCTTAAACAAATAAGAATACAAAATAAGCATAGATGAGATAAGCTATAAAGAGCTTATTTCGTATGTAAGCTTAAGATCCAGAAATAAATAAGCTAAAAAGAAAACTTATTTGGAAATAAGCTAGTTTAGAAAAGAAAAGTGGATAAGCAAAGAAATTAAGTCTTTAAGTAACACCGACACAAACCTTCATCTTCATTCATCAACAATAATCCAAGTACAAAAAATAAGCTAGATCTAATAAGCTCAAAGGCTTTTATAATAAGCTAAAAGCTAATAAACTAATAAGCTAAAATCTAGATCCTAAACTGCTACTGTTTGTAAAGTAAAATTGCAAAAGGAATAAAAAAAGGTTTTGCGTAAAAGGAAAGATGATCGGATGAGGGGACGAATCCAATGTATTTAAAGCCAAAATCACATGGGTAGAATTGTAATTTCATCCCAATGCCAGCTCATTTTAATACTTCTCAGCCACAATAATAACCTTGGATCTGGTACTTCCAATCATTGGCAATCATATGCCAATAATGCCCTCCTAGGATCTAGAACCTTGAATCCAACACCCTGCCAGCCTACCAGTGCTACGTGGCGGCATTTGGTTGGCTGTTGTTGCTGACTGGACTGCTGATAT
Source organism: Tanacetum coccineum (assembly GCA_026074375.1). NCBI lineage: Eukaryota > Viridiplantae > Streptophyta > Magnoliopsida > Asterales > Asteraceae > Tanacetum > Tanacetum coccineum. Next base: position 9,280 of record BQNB010063338.1, on the reverse strand, counting down.
GGCAGTTACTAGGCGCTGACATGGCAAGAATAGTAATATTAGAAATTCTCCATCCTTGGAATCGAACACAGGACCTCTAGCATGCATACAAACGCCTCTACCACTAGACTAAGTGTCTAGTGGTGTTAAAAGTCCACATTATTTTAGTTTTACCCTTCTTTTCATATTGGGTTAGGCTTGTTTATTATACCAGTAAACTTAGTTGGCCCGTTCAAGGTGAACCGGGTCGTGTCTTGGAGCGGGGCCGGATACGTTGGACTCGTTTTTCCAAGCTTTTTCCATCGAAATGCTTGTGGCTTCAAGTGGGCTTCGTCTTGACTTCGAAAAATGAGCAAACTTAATCGAGTCGAGTCTAAAAATCTTTGTTTTTCTCCGTTTTCAATCTCTTGTACCTGAGAGACATAATAACACAATCCAAAAATATAATTACTCATATTTTATGGTTATTAGTCCGATTTAGAGTGTTTTTCGGAGCTAAAATGATGTGTGTTTAAGCACACATCAAATTCCCCCATACTAAGCCATTGCTTGATCCACACGCAATGTTTATAATACACGCTAAGAAAGAAATAATTTTAACCCCCCTTAACTTATAATCCCTCACATCAAACAAGAACAAAAAATGTTCATCAATAAGGTATAGAAATCATTTGTTTTGAAAGCTCCTCGTTTTAACCACTTATTAATTAATAGATAAAAAAACTAAGATACAATTTTTTTAAAATTATTTAAAAAGCTTTAAGAACGGGAGTTCATCATCTTTGATTTTTACAATCCTCAAACCAAGTTTAAAACAAAATCACATCTAAATATAAAATTGGATGCCTACACTACTCATAAATGCTAATTGTGCAAGCGTAGCTACATTTTGCTCCCTTATTCCTAATTCCTCTAAGGATTTTATTCGAAAGTTATAACGTGAAATGAGATCACTTATTTTATTGTCTTATTATTATAAAGGAGACCGGTTTAAACCATAATTAGTTTGAAATCATTTCATAAAGAAACGATATGCTAAGAATAAGGTCTACATTAAGGTTCTAATTTCACATGATTTAGGGGTTAACCTTTTTATTTCATCCGAAACAACTCAACTACGAGTTCAGCGATGGAGGCTTTATTTAGATATCCTCGAAGTTGAAATTTGGTTTTATTATTATTATTATTAATGCTACAATATTAGCCCATGGTCCTTTAAACAACTGCAACATCGGGAGTGAACCGACCAGAAACAGTAGTCTTATTTCGACCTCGAGAATTTCCTCAACCTTTTTGAAGGCTGAGTCAACGGGAGCGAACCGTCAGTAAACAGCAAACTTTTATCAGTCTCGGATTATTATTATTATTATTATTATTATTATTTATTATAATTTTTTTAAAGCCAAATTTCAAGTCATGTGTGTTAGGAATACAAAAAGTATCGGTCACTTTTATTATATCGTTAGATAGCTCGTAATGTAATATTTAAAAACTTACTAGGCTAGATAAGCAAAAGCCCATGGAAAGCCCATAGCCGGCCTAACGTTAGTATATAAACCTTTTCCATGTTATGGAAAGGGTGTTGGTTGTTCATTTGTTTCACATAGTGTTCATCCAACCACCTCTCTTTCTCTCTCTAAACTTTACATAGAATCCATACCTTGTATGTGTTAAGATATTCTACAATTGGTATCAGAGCCACGAGGTGTTTGTAAAGGTTTTGTGTGTGTTTGTTACTCTTTTTAGGCGTGTTTGTTGGTTCAAACTTCTCAAGAAGTTTTTACTTTTTGAGGGTTTAAAAAGCATAAAGCTTTACTCTTTCTTCTTTATTTATCTTAGTATAGGCTAGTTGTACAAGAAACACTTTGAAAAAACATCAAAAATTTCATTTTTTTGTATCTTTTTGGTTCGAAAAAGGGTTTTGTATCAAGAATCTTGATTTCTAATTTTTCGTGTCAAAAACATTAAAGTTTTTATTTTTAAGGTTCTCATATTCTTAGATAGGTAAGGAGTATAAGAAAATTTGGGTAAAAACATCAAAAAGTGAGTCTTTTTAAGATTTTTGTGTTTTGAGTTTCGTAGTTATTTTAGGCGAATTATACATCAAGGTGAGATATACATTAAGGCGAGTTATACGTGTTTCTTAAGGCGAGTTATACGTTTATATTCGGGCGATTTATACATTATATCTTCAGGCGAGTTATACGTAAATTGTTCACGCGATTTATATGTTATATCTTTAGGCGATTTATACGTGAAATCTTTTGGCGATTTATACGTGAATTGTTCAGGCGATTTATACTTTATAACTCAGGTGATTTATACGTTCAATCCTAAGGCGGCTTATGCATATTTTCTAGGTGAATTATACATCTTCTTTTAGTAGATTTATACGCTTTGCTTGGGAGATTTATACGCTTTGCTTAGGAGAACTATACGCTCTCATCAGGAGAATTATACGGTTGTTCTTTGATTTGTAAAATCCCGTGAAAATTGTTTTCATAGTTTTATCAAGAATTGTAAAATCCCGTGCATTCCAAAGACTCAATCACATTAATCTAATCTCACTTTAACACAACAACCTCCAATCACTGTACGATCATATTTCATCTTAATCACATATCAAATCAAAATGGATTCAATGATTCCAATTGGACAAAGGAATACTCTTTCTGAGTACATGATACTCTCTTGTGCTGACAATCGTCCACCAATGTTGGACAAAGGCCTGTATGATTCTTGGAAAAGTATAATGGAATTATACATGTAAAACAGAGAACACGGAAGAATGATACTTGAATCAGTTGAACATGGTCAACTCATTTGGCCTACAATTGAAGAAAATAGGATGATCAAAACAAAGAAATATGTTGAATTGTCTGCTACTGAGAAAATTCAAGCTGATTGTGATATGAAGGCAATTAATATCATTCTTCAAGGTCTACCAACTAATATCTATTCACTTATTAATCATCACAGAGTTCCCAAGGATCTATGGGAAAAAGTTCAACTACTAATGCAAGGTACCTCATTGACAAAGCAGGAAAGGGAGTGTAAAATGTATGATGCATTTGATAAGTTTGCTTACATCAAGGGGGAATCACTTCATCAGTATTACTTGAGATTTACACAACTGATGAATGACATGAACATTTACAAAATGAAACTGGAACAATTTCAAGTTAATACCAAATTCTTACACAGTCTTCCACCTGAATGGAGTAAGTTTGTGACTGATGTCAAGCTTGTAAAAGATTTGCATACTACCAACTTTGATCAACTTCATGCATATCTTGAATAATACAAGTCTCCTCAATATGGATCAACTCATCCCACATAACATTACTCAACTACTTATCCATCCACACCACTTGCAATCACTTATCCATCAGCATTGTATCCAAATGCTTACTCATCAACTGTTCATCAAGAGGCTTGTCCACAACCACAATCTGTTCCTCAAATTGAATATACTATCTCCACAATTAATCAACAAACACACCTTGTTGAATTTCCTCAAATAGACTTCGGTCTAGCAGTTCCTGTGTTTAAGCAAGGAGATGACCCTATTGATGCTATTAACAAAATGATGTCATTTCTGTCTATTGTCGTTACATCTCGTTTCCCATCTACCAACAATCAGCTAAGAAACTCATCCAACCCAAGACAACAAGCAACTATTCATGATGGAAGAGTGATTGTTCAACCACTTAAGGGGAGACATAATTCTTATGTTGCTGGTACTTCAGGAACAAGAATTAATACGTCAAGAACAAAAGGGAATTATTTAGGTCAACAAAGGGTTGTGAAGTGTTTTAACTACCAAGGGAAAGGTCATATGGTAAGATAGTTCCTAAATCCAAAAAGGAAAAGGGATGCTACATGGATCAGGGATAAAGTTCTATTGGTTAAAGCACAAGGAAATGGTAAAGTTATTAATGATGAAGAATTGGAATTCTTGACAGATCCTGGTATTGCAGAAGGTCCAGTTACACAGTCGGACATCACACATAATGCATCTTATCAAGCAGATGATTTGGATGCATATGATTCTGACTGTGACGAGATCTCTATAGCCAAAGCAGTTCTTATGGCCAATTTGTCTAGTTACAGTTCATATGTTCTTTTTGAGGTACCACACTCTGACAACACTAATAATGATATGCTAAATCAAAGTGTGCAAGAGATGTTGTATTCTGAACCTTCTCAATTTGTGAATCATCCAGAGAATAAGATACATAGTGATAGCAATATCATTCTGTACTATCTGTATTTACTTGAAACACAAAATGTAGCTGTTCAGGATACAAATTCTTCTGCACAAGAAGATTCCATGATATTATCTGTGTTTGAACAACTATCTAATCAAGTAACTAATTATAACAAGGTCAATAAGGACAATCTAATTTCTAATGAATCCTTATCTATTGGGCTTGAAAGATACAAAGAACGAGTAAAATTGCTAGAAGAAAGACAAAACGTGGATTTAAGTACTCGAGAAAAGATAATAATTGATTATATAATTCAGGAGAAAGATGCACAGTTTGTGGATTTTGAAAAAGAAATTAACTATCTTAAACAAATTCTTTTTGAACAATTAAAGGAAAAGGAATTGTTAACAAAAACATTTAATGTTTTTAAAAACAGATCCAAGGAAAAGGAAGCTAAGAATATTGATACAGAAATTGCTTTGGAAGAGAAAGTTAAAGAACTGGACAACATTGTTTGTAGAATGGGTCAATCCACGCAAACTGTGCATATGCTCCAAAACCACAAGTTTTCTATGATAACAACCTGAAACAAGCTCTTGGTTTTCAAAATCCTTTCTATCTTAAGAAAGCTCAGCAGATTAGGCTAATGCTTTATGATGGTAGTGTTATTTCTAAGGAAACCAATGCAATTTCAATTGCTGATTTCAAAGAGACTCATTCAGGACTCGTTCCAAACCATATTCCTCAACAACCTTGTATTCTACCACCAAGAGATGATTGTGGTTGTTTGTTCTAACCTATGTTTGATGAATATTTCAATCTTATAACTATTGCTGTCTCTCCAGTTCCAGTTGCTGATGCACCAAGAGCTGTTGATTTAGCCGATTCACTTATGTCTACGTCAATTGACCAAGATGCTCCATCAACAAGTATCCCATCAACATAAGATCAAGAACATTATAAAATTATTTCTCAAGGTTTTGAAGAATCACCAAAAATGCCACATTTTCATGATGATCCATTTCACGAATCTCTTCATGAAGACTCGACTTCTTAAGGATCGTCATCTAATGTGAGACCAATCCACACTCTATTAGAATCACTTGGTAGATGGACTAAGGATCATCCTATAGCAAATGTAATCGATGATCCTTCTCGTTCTGTCTCCACTAGAAAACAACTACAAACTGACGCCATATGGTGTTATTTTGATGCCTTCCTAACTTCTGTAGAACCAAAGAACTTAAAACAAGCAATGACCGAATCATCATGGATTGATGCAATGCAAGAAGAAATTCATGAATTTGAAAGGCTAAAAGTTTGGGAATTGGTGCCATGTCCAGACAAAGTCATGTTGATCAAACTAAAATGGGTTTACAAGGTTAAGACTAACGAATTTGGCGGGGTACTAAAGAATAAGGCAAGACTAGTTGCTCAGGGATTCAGTCAAGAGAAGGGTATCGAGTTTAAGGAATCATTTGAATCGGTTGCAAGAATAGAGGCCATCCGTATCTTTGTAGCAAATGCAGCCAACAAGAATGTTGGTAGAAATATTAAGATATTTAATCTTTACATTCTCTTCATGTTTTGGTGATGACAAACATGTAACTTATAACACATAACGTAAAGTGCTTAAGTTACTCGTGATCACAAATCATCAATGCATTCATACGACAACATCTCTCGACGTCTCAAGTCTGCTTCAATGAAGTTTGCACCCGACGTAAATCACTTAAGGTATGTATAAATAAATGCTTAAATTATTATATGATCAAAAGAATTTTTATTTAACCTCACATTTTTTAATAAAAATGTCACAAACATTTTTATAACTTTTATAAAATATTTTTAGATTTAAAAGAAATGTTTTATTCAAATAAATATTTTGAATTCAAATTTTCTACCTAAAAACGGCTAGAAATGTTCTAGAAAACACCTCATCCAGAAAAGAAAAAAAAGGGAGCGTCCAGGCTGGGTGCCCCCCTTAATTATAAGGGCGGTCCCCTTAATTACCAAGGGGACCGGCCAAACAAAAAGTCAGCTCAGTTTGCCTATAAATACTAGACTATTCCCCACTAATTTTCTCACCTTTTTCAATCATTCTTTTCTATCTAAAATCAGTTTATACATCACCTACAATCCTTTGATCATTTAATCTTAAGCATTTGTTTCCAAGTAATTAAAGCTTATTCCTCTAAGTGCAAGAGAACAACTCTCGTTATCATTAAGATACGCAGTTATGTTGTTTAGTTAGTGCATTCGTGACATGTCTTACATTCACAATGTATAGATCGAGGTCTATGTATTTCATACTTGTGTAATAGTTAGATCGTGGTGATCATGGTGTGTATATGTAACATTCCGTATTTAAGGTCACTATTTACTCCGAGCTTTATTTCTATTTTTCATTTTAAGCAAAGTTATTAATTT
>BQNB010063337.1:1054-32706 GCA_026074375.1 Tanacetum coccineum | reverse complement strand
TATCGGTACTAACTAACCGATTAGTACTTAACATTTTGTACTGCAGTACTAACTAAAACTATCAGTACTAACTATTTGTACTGTCGGTACTAAGTTAGGAAAACATAAATCCTAACAGATGGTTAGTCTCGAGGTTAAAAGTGAGAAATGGAGAAGATTTCTCCTACATTAGATGTGTGTTGCCTTTGATGTATCAACTGATGGCCATGAAGAAGACTTCTTTCCCCTAAATGGAAAGTAGTGGTAGCATAGTTGTAAATATACCTGAAATCGTCGAGGATCAGAATAAGGCACTAAGCAACTCCTGACTTAAGGTTAGGTATAGTGGTCCTTACTCCTTGACGCGGCGATTCAGTGTGCGTATATGACAGCGAAAAGATTGAAGACTCTAGCCGAATGGTGACATCCGTTCCCATCCTAGAGGAACAATCAAAGTAGCTAAATCCTTAAGCCGGACGATATTGAATTAGGAATGTGCTTAATTATCTCAACTTAATTTAATTGAGTCATCTAAGAATTTGATATGGTGAGTTAAGACCAAGCCGATCGTGCAAGTCGCCATGTGGAAACATTGGAGTTTTGATTTTTGTCGAATGAGCAATGAGTCCATGATGCTCAATTGTTTTCTTGATTGTTTTCAATTTTTCTTCTGACAATATATGTTTTCTAGTGGGATCATCGCCGCCGAATTATGTGAACAATGTGCTTTATGTGTTATGTGCTTTTGAATGGTAGTAAGCGCCTATGTTGCTTTTGTGTGGCCATAATGGGGCTTAGGACGTGAGTGGATGAGTATAATTACCCGAATGTAGATGAAGGTTGGTTTGAGAGGTACACAATCTTGATAGTCCATTGTCAATTATGGCTTGTTAACCCATAAGGTTGACTATGGTTAGCCAAAATCTAGTTGTGATTAAGTCGAGATCATTACCAAGAAGCTTGGCCATCTGGCAAGCTCGGTATAATGAGCAATCTAAATAGTTGGGTATGAACCCGCATGATAAGCATAGCCATTACTGAGGCTTCCTAATAGTAAGCATAGTTAATTTGCTAAAACTTATAGAAAGCAAGCATGATTGTTGCTAAGCGTGATAATGAGCAAGGGTGATAAAGTGTGTAAATAAAGCTAGGTCGAAGTATAAAGTCATTTTAAAATGATGAATAAGCGAATATGTGCTTATATGATTATGTGATTATGTGTAATGAGGTTATAATGCATTTGATGGGGTCATATGTACTCCAGACTATTTTCGCAACTAGTGGTGCATCATTGAACAAGACCAGGAGGGCGATGTACGTTTTGGTTTATTTTGGTTTTTATTATTGATGTATGTTTTTGTTTTGGTTAGCAATGTATGTTTCGGTTTAGTGTAACGGTGTGCGCTTTGTTTTGTTAAAATGATCACCAAACTAAGATTTTGGGTTGATCTTTCGTTTAAAGTTATTAGTTTAAAAATGACATGATTTATAGTTTCCTGGATATATTTTGTGGCGTCTTTTGTCTCTTGTAATAAAAGCGGTTATAATTATATTTTTAATCTTGTTGGTATGGGTTACCAATTGTTTCGATGACTTTCCATCTGGAATCGTCAAGGCAAATATTAAAACGCGTGATCTTTGTGTCTGAGCACGTGAGGCCGTCCAATCGTAAGGAAGTCGTCTCACCGTAAGCAAAATTAAGATGAGTAAGAAAAGACGAGCACCGGGACGACGCTCCCTTGAGGTGGGTGGAATGTAACAACTCGAGTTTTACGATGCGTATGACGATCGCAAATTCGAAGTCATAATTATTAATTTATAAGTTCATGTGAACGAATGTCGACATTTAAAATTTTATTTGTTATGAATAGTTATTTTTGTATTTTATTACCAACGGAATTTAAAAAAATTATTTTTAGTCGATTTGCGAGTCAACCTTGACCACGCGACCGTTAAGCGTTTTGAGCATCATAGAAATTTTGACGCGCTTCGTTAATATTTTTTTATGGTATGATATTTTGTCATTTTATTCATCTCCGTGCCCGAAATTTAGTCGAAAACGAGTCAAACTTTTTTCTGACGTGAGTTGAATTTTTTATTTAAATATTTTAAATCAAATTAAGAGTGGGATTATTAAATTTAGTGCGGAGTATAATCTCCGTGCAATGGTTGTCGGTTTTTTTAATTAAATAAAAAAGTTGGGGTCAAAATTAAGTAGAAAAGAAGGAGGACTTGTTTTGCCAAAAATGGCCAAAGTACTTGAAAGTATAGAAACCATGTAACTTCCATTTTAGTCATAAAACACAACACTAGTCTTTGTTTTTGCTCTACCACAAACGGCCTCCACCACACCGCCGGTCACGGCCGTTCGGAAACCGCCGTGGTCGTTCGGAAAAAAAAATTACATTGAATCCGCCAGCACTTATATTTCCTAATTCCCTGTCATTTCTACATTTTCCACCAAAAATTTTTCGTTTTGAGCATCATAGAAATTTTGACGCGCTTCGTTAATATTTTTATGATGATAATTTGTATTTTATCATCTCCGTCCCGATTTAGTCGAAACCGAGTCAAAACTTTATTTTGACGTGAGTTAATATTTTTATTAAATATTTTAAATCAAATTAAGTGTGACGGATATAAATTTAGTCGCGGAAGTATAATCCCGAGCAATGGTTGTCGGTTTTAATTTAAATAAAAAGTTGGCGTGTCAAAAATCTAAAGATAGAAAAGAGAGGACTTGTTTTGCCAAATGGCCAAAGTACTTGAAGTATATAAACCATGTCACTTCCATTTTCTAGTCATAAAACACACACTAGTCTTTGTTTTGCTCTCACCCACAACCGGCCACCACCACACCGCCGGTCACGGCCGTCGGAAACCGCCGTGGTCGTCGGAAAAATTACATGCAATCCGATCAACTTATATTTTCCTAATTCCCTCGTCATTTCCTACATTTTCCACCAAAAATATATAACATGCAATGAGTATATTCGAAGTTAGAATTCGAGTTAGTTTCAAACATTTTCGGTTTAAAAGGGGGTGTACTGAAGCTAGATAATCGTTATTAGAAGCTCGGTTTAATTGGAAAATGTTCGATTTTGGTTGTTGGGTTCGGTTCGAGTCTTGGCTAAGACAAAGGAGACGATTTCGATTATTGATTTTGCTTATTATAGCATTGTGAGTATTCTTAATAATAATATTGTTACGTTTGATTTTGTATTTCGCTATTTGTTAATTTATCGATTGATGCATGTGATGAAATCCGAGCGAAACTTGTGTAGATTAGATTAAAAGTGTTGTTGGGTGATTGAGCGATATGGATACCGTGTATATGCTATTTTAGATATGTCGTGGGTGGATTTTTTGGTCAAAAATAGGTTTTGGCGCATTTTATAAAGTGTAAGTTATGAGCAGAAACTTTGGCGCGTAAAATGAGGGTCGAGATTTTGTGAAATATGATTTTGGGTTAGAAAATATAATAGAGTGTACTTTTACGAGCGTTTCGGTAATTCGAACATCCCGTAACTCCTAATAACGAAGAAGTTACGACGAAAACAAAATTTGAAAACTTGAAAACTTTCCAAACAGCTCTTATAGTTATTTAGTTGCTGACAAAAATTTAAACGTCCGTTTTGAGCACTTTCTAGTCCGTTTCGGCCTTTCGGCGATACACGAAAGTTGCTCGGAATGACGTTTTACATTGCCGCGAGGCTTGCTAGTTTTAAAATTGAGTAATAACGGGTCAAAACCCAAAGTCAAATTCATCACTTTTATTAAAAATGTCATAGTTCCTGCAGAAACTTACAAGGACATTTTAGTCATTTTCTATCGAGTTTCGGGTCTCGGCTAAAACTAAAAAGTTGTCCGAAATGTCGTTTTGCATAAAATCTCCTTTGGGTCCGAGTCGTGAAAATGTGATATAACGGGTCGTATGTAGCGGGTCAGGTCTAGTAATATATATATATATATTACTAGAGTGTACTTTTACGAGCGTTTTGGTAATTCGAACGTCCCGTAACTCCTAATAACGAAGAAGTTACGACGAAAACAAAATTTGAAAACTTGAAAACTTTCCAAACAGCTCTTATAGTTATTTAGTTGCTGACAAAAATTTAAACGTCCGTTTTGAGCACTTTCTAGTTCGTTTCGGCCTTCCGGCGATGCACGAAAGTTGCTCGGAATGACGTTTTACATTGCCGCGAGGCTTGCTAGTTTTAAAATTGAGTAATAACGGGTCAAAACCCAAAGTCAAATTCATCACTTTTATTAAAAATGTCATAGTTCCTGCAGAAACTTACAAGGACATTTTAGTCATTTTCTATCGAGTTTCGAGTCTCGGCTAAAACTAAAAAGTTGTCCGAAATGTCGTTTTGCATAAAATCTCATTTGAGTCCAAGTCGTGAAAATGTGATATAACGGGTCGTATGTAGCGGGTCAGATCTAGTAATATAAATATACATAAAGTCAAAATGAAGTATAGTCCAACGTTGACTTTTGAAAGTCAACGGGTTGATACAAGACTTGTTGGGTGTTTATAAAATAATAAACACTATTATTTTTATGAGTATAACATTTTAGACTTAACGACCTTTCATAAATGTAATAATTTTAAATATAGTAACTTTTCGTAAACGTACAGGACTAATACCGATATGGGTAAATTAATTACCAATTTTGAACGTCGAAAGTTCTGACGAGATAAATAAATATTGTTACAAATATAATTAGATGACGGACTTATTAAAAATGGTAACTTTCTGAAAATAGCAACTTTCTAAAAATAGAAAGTTTTCGAAAATAGAAGGTTTTTAATAAAGTATTGAATGTGTAATAGAAAGAAAGATCATAACTTAATTATGTGGGGTTTAGGATCTAGGACGCGCAAGTGGATTTCTCATCACATATATATATATATTATATATATATATATATTATATATATATATATATATATATATATATATATATATATTTATCATATATATTATATATATTATATATTATATATATTTATGATTTCGCGTTACGATGTAGCATCGTTTGATCGTACTTTAAGTTATTGTATCGAGCGACATAATTTATAGGTCCGTGATCGTGGGTCGTGATTATTCGTGATTGTTTCGGTTATTGATCTTCGGCTTAGATCAAAACTGAGTTCATAGCCTCGCTTTTGAAATATTTAAATGTTTTAACTCCGTACCCGCAAGAGGATACTTGCTGTTTTATGAAAATGAGAACGCAATGTGTTTTGATACTTAACATGATTCCATTCACTACTGAGTATATGCCTATTACTGTGTGACAGTTAGTTTCCTTGTTATAGGTAAACGCTAATGCATTAAATAGATCTATTGGGTTTGACAACCCTGTCCGGGGTTTGAATCAGTTGGTGAGCACCCTTTAACGGACATTTTGTGGTTATTATTAGGGGAAGTGGCATACTTTCCAGATATTATTTTGTCCTACGGGATGAATGTGTTAAGTTTCGGTACACGGGCTCATTTAGTTGGAACTTATTACTTTTATAACTTGATATATGAGCAATGTTATATGTTTTGTGAAACCAAATATGCGTTCTAATTGTTATGTGTAAACTCTATGAATTCACTCAGCGTTTTGTTGACCTTTTTAAGCATGTATCTCAGGTTAGGTGTTGTTTATGGCTTGGATAGGACGGAACGCGGATATCAAAGACGGTGTCTCGGTGAAGTAGTGTCATTATTAAAAGAATGTTTTTAGAAATCCAGTCGTGTTGTGACTTTTAGATATAAAATTCCATGTTGGTATTGGGACCTATGTAACTCTGATGTTTCTTTATATAAATAAAATAAATTCTATTTTATAAACGTATCTTTGAACGTTTACTGGGACTCGTGTGCATGTATTATGAAGTAGCACCCCAACTGTTGTATTCCGCTGCGTATTGTATTTTGGGGGTGTTACATAAGATGATGTCGACTTTATATTATAAGGTGGCGTAAAGGTCTACTTAGTTGCTATGGTTACTAATTTAGTTTCTAGGGACAAACACGTTTGATGTGAAGTAATGTTTGTGAAAACGGTTATAGTCTAGGTAAAATATGCAACCTAGTTCTCTATAATCTTGGCTCTGAATACCAATCTGTAACACCCCCAAAATGGGTCGCAGCGGAATTATGTCCGGGAGCGTTAATGAGTACTTTTGCACAAGCTATGAGAGAACGACCTCTAAACGTGTCGTTTGAAAAGTAATCTTTTATTGTTTAAACTCGAATGCACATCAAGTAAGCCAAACATCTAATTCACCTGAGAAAAATATGCTTAAAAGTGTCAACATAAAGTTGGTGAGTTCATAGGTTTGTTTAAGTATAAATTTTAAACCACTGCTTTGCAAAGTGTGTATAACCATTTCACCCCGTATAATAGTCACAAAAATGTACGTATGAAAGTTGAACCGCAATTGTTCAAAGAGTATGTATGATAATTGTGATGTACAAAATATCACAAAATGACTTGTAAATTTAGGATCAAATGAATGAATTGTCCACTGCTTCAGTCGCAGTACCATAAAAAGTGTTTACCTATCAGTGACGTTCAGTAAACGTAGTGTGGACTATAAGATTTTCCCCGTGATATAACAACACGTACTACTATTACAAAATGTAATTACGTTTCCCTAAGCTCGTGACACTGAAGCTCGACATGTATGACTTGCAATATAAATTGCCAACATTGCCCGTAATGATGTTCAACCCGAAACATCCCAAATCCGACATGGTATACGTCCGTTGTCCGGAAAACTGGCACAGCGAACATGACTCACCCAAATGAGGATGTCAATCCCAAATAGATCTATTTATAACATTCGCGCTTACAATCCTGTAAATGATAGTTCATGATGGTGGCCTCAGTGGGTTATCGCTACTTAGGCAAGCACGTAATCAAGTTTAAAATGTCCACTTGCGTCTAAAAATGAAATTCAGTAATGTATCTCATCGTGAGATATGTAAATGAGTATGTAAATCAATTTGTAAACGAGTTGTAAATGAACATGTAATGAATTTGAATCAACCATGTAAATGAATTTGTAAACAAGCATGTTCTCACCCCTAAAAATATGTGTAAAACAAGACATGGGGCTATAAACTCACCTCAGTGAATGAACAATGATTATACAAATCAAAAGAGTGAAACGTCACAGATAGTCCGAATGCAACCTAATTATTTATAGATCGTATGAGTACTATGTACTTTAAATAACTAACACAACATATAATTTTATATAGTTACATCACCACCTAAACATGTTTGTTTAATTTATAAAATTAAACAATATAAATTTGTACTTTGTAAAATAATGTTTATGCATTTATATTTGTAAAAGTGTTATATTTGTCCAACAATTGATCGTTTATGAATAATAATTGTTTTAACACCTTTATGCAATTATATAATAATATTATATAATTTATTTAATTGATTTCACAAAAATAGTGTACAAGTATAAAAATAGTGCATAATGTTTTATAAACCTTATGTCCTTTTCGTTTTAACTCTGTTTTATACGTTCTTTATGCCCACGACTTCGTATTAAGAAAATTTATCAAAATATTACATTTATAATATTTAGCTACTGATGAACAGTAACTTTTACTATTTTTGTAAAATTATATAAAACTACTTTTATATAATTAGTGTAACTTTATTTTCAGTATCAAATTAAATGCGAGAACTGCGAGAACACTCAAAAACATATATGCACGCCTTCAATAATTTTATTTTTGCACATATGTTCTAAATAGAACAAATACGTGTTTAAAAAAACGTATTTGTTTTAAATAATTTGATAAGATATTAGAAATACAAATTTTTTCTTTGAAGGTGTGCATGTATGCACGCCTTCAATATAATGCTGAAAATAAAGTCCCCCTATATAATTAATTGTTGTAATCTCGTAAAAGTCATAACTCATTCGTTTTAATTCGGTTTTTAGTGATTCTTATGTCAATGTCTTCATAATTAAAAGTTCTATCAAAGAAAAATATTTTCCAACAGCTCATTGTTATGAACAGTAACTTATTTTTATAAAATTACTTTTATAAAAATACTTTTTATTGTAAACTTGTAAATAGCATAACTTCTTTGTTTTAAATCCATTCTTGGTGTACTTTGTAGTTTTGAAATCCTCATAAGTTGTACTTTAATAGAAAAATGAGTTTACATTTTCATCAGATTCGAAAACTTTGTAGTTTTTGTCAAAATGTTACTCGCGGTAAGCCATGGATTCTAATGGGTGATTTTAATGTGGCGTTAAACATAGAGGATTACTCGTCGGGCACGTCTAAGCTTAATTATACCATTACTGATTTTAAAGATTGTGTTTATAACATTGAGGTCATGGATATTAATAGCTCTGGATTAAATTTCACATGGAATCAAAAGCCTAAAGGTGGTAGTGGGCTATTAAAGAAGTTAGATCGCATTATGGGAAATACTGAGTTTATTGACGCCTTTCCTGGAGCGTATGCTTTATTTTAGCCATATAGAATTTCGGATCATTCTCCCGTGGTGTTAAACATCCCTAATTTGCCTTTTAATAAGTCTAAGCCTTTTAAAATTTTCAATTTTCTTGCTCATAAAAGTCAATTCAAGGAGCTGGTGTCTAGTGTTTGGAATGTGAATGTTGATGGTCATATGATGTATCAAGTTGTTTCAAAATTGAAAGCTCTTAAGAAACCATTTCGCAAAGTCTTACATGATCAAGGTGATCTCCTATGATCGTTGTTACAAACTTGATTAGAGCTTGATTGAGGTTCAAAAGGCTTTGGATCTAAACCCTAACGACCTATCTCTTAAAGAGGAAGAGGCTGTTTATGTTCAAGCTTTCAGTAAGGCTAAATTGGATGAGGAGCGGTTCTTAAAGCAAAAGGCGAAAATCGAGTGGCTTGAGGTAGGGGATTCAAACTCTGCCTATTTCCACAAGTCAGTCAAAAGCCGAATCCATAGTGGTCGCATTAATGTTATTATGAATTCGGATAATATTGAGGGTCAGGGCTCTAATGTGGCTGATGCTTTTGTTTCTCATTATCAAATGTTCCTTGGGAGTGATATGGTTTGTGATAATCTTAACATGGATGGTCTTTTTTTGAAGAAAGTTTCGGCTGATTCTTTCTCCAATATGGTTCGTCCGGTTACTGATGAGGAAATTAAAGCGGCTGTGTTTAGTATTAGAGATGAGCATGCCCCTGGGCCAGATGGGTTCTCGTCGGCTTTTTTCAAAAAAGGATGGGATCTTGTCAGTTTGGACGTTTGTCATGCTATTGGAGATTTCTTTGTTAATGGTAGATTATTAAAGGAGATCAACCATACTTTTATTGCTCTTATCCCTAAGGTTTCTACTCCTCTCAAAATCAATGATTATCGTCCTATTTCATGTTGCAATGTCATTTATAAATGTATTAGTACGATTATTACTAATCGTATTATAGATGGGATTAAAGAGGTTGTTAGTGATAATCAGTCTGCTTTTGTTCCGGGTAGGCGTATTTCGGATAATATTCTTATTACTCAGGAGCTTATGCATAATTATCATCGAAATAGAGGTCCTCCTAGATGTGCGTTTAAGATTGACATCCAAAAAGCGTATGATACAGTGGATTAGCGGTTCTTGGGCTGTGTTCTTAATACTTTGGCTTCCATACCTTCCTTATGATTTAAGTGGATCATGGATTGTGTCACTTTCCACTTTTTCTCTTTGAATCTTATGGGATTTCCATGGCTTCTTTAAAGGGGAAGAGGGGGGCTTGACGGCAAGGGAAGGAATCCATTGTCTCCCTTCTTGTACTCTTATTATGGAGGTGTTAACCTTGATGATTAAAAGAAGAGTAAAATTGTCAGGGTTTTATGTCGCTTACCACAAAGCATTGTGAGGAGCTTCAGGCTTATTTAACGTATGTTTTGGGCAGATGATCTCTTTATTTTTGCCGTGGAGACTAGATTCAGCCGTGTTCATTATGTGTGCCTTTGAAGAGTCAAGCTTACTTCGGGCTGGTCTCGGTTTCCTAAAGAGCACGGCGTTCTTTTGTAATATTCCCTAATCATGTCAAGTTATTCTATTTCTTAACATAATGCGTTGTGAAGGTAATCTCCTGGTTAATACCTTGGAGTTCTCTTATTCTTCGTGGCTTCTTAATAAGATTGTAATGTTCTTGTTAAGAAGGCTAAGAATTAGGATTGAAGATTAGAAGAACAAGTCTCTTCTTTTTGCGGGTAGGCGGCAATCTTTGTAAATCAGGTTATCTCATTCTTTGCACGTTTATTGGCATCGGTCCTCATCTTTACTCAAAGGTATTATTTTTGATATTCAAAGTTCTTATTCGTGGTTTCCTTTGGTGTAATGAGGAGTATAAGAGAGGGAAGGCCAAGGTTGCATGGTATGACATTTGTCTTCCTAAATGTGAAGGTGGTCTTGGTTTGCGTAGTTTGGATCTGTTTAATATGGCCTTGATGACCACGCACATTTGGAATATTCTTTCTAACAAGAGTCTCTTTGGGTGCGTTGGATTCACACATATTAAAATTTTGAACGGTCCTTTTTGGATCTTCTACTAAAGATCATGTTAGTTGGGGTGGTTAAAGCTTCTTCCAATCCTGGTGCTAAGTTCGTCCATTCTTTTGGGTGTTAAACTCGGTATATGGCGTGATACATCGTGTGGCATGATAGTTTGTGTTCTCATTGTCCGTTAGCGTTTTATATTCTCCTTGGGGATATTTTATAGTGTGGGCTTTATAATCAAGCTATGGTGGCTGATTTTGTGCTTAATAACGTTGACGTGACCCAAGCTTGGATTGCCCAAGCTCAATATTGAACCTTATTCCAGCCCCTAATCTCGATGAAAATATTGTAGATTGCATTCGTTGGAGAGACATTAATGGTGTATTTTCTGAGTTTTCTGTTCGACGTCTTGCTGGGAAGGCATTTAGGGGACTCGTGGTATGAAGTCATTGGTTCAGAGTAGTGTGGTTTCCCGTTTTAATTTCTCGTCATCGTTTCTTTGTAGTGTAATGCGGAATAGTCTTAAAGACCCAGATAAGCTGAGGCAATGGGATGTTGTATTAATACGACTTGGGGGGGGGAAAAAAAAAGAAAACCCTGCTTTGGTGCTCTCTTGTAACTACTTCAAAGTGATTCTCATGCTCATTTATTTTTTGAGTGTCCCTATTCATCCAAGGTTTGGAAGTTGGTGCGTCATCTTGCTGATATGGAGTTAGTGCCTCCGATTCTTTATGATATTGTTGATCATCTTCAGCCTATGGCAAACAAGAGAATGGCTAGAAGCATTTTTGGTAAACTTATTTTGGCTGCCTCCTCTTATTTTGTTGTGGCTGGGATAGTAATAATCCGTTGTTTAAGATGTTAAGCGTACTCCAGAAGAGTTTGGGATGTAATCATGGTAACGGTTCGCCTCAAGCTATTATCGTTTAAATTCAAGAACTCGGCTAATGTGATCAATTTGCTTGATCGTTGGAAGATGCCTAGATCCTTTAGGCTTTATGTTTGCTGATCGTTTTATGATGTGTATTTCTTATGTGTGGCTAATTGAGCTTTCGGCTTGGAAGTTTGCAAAGGAGAATTGGGACGTATCTTAGTTTATTTGTGTATTTCATTTGGGGCATGTCCCATTTGAGTTAGTGGTAGTTCAAGCTTGTGCTTGAGGTTAATGTGGTATTTCAGCCACATTTCATTGTACTTAACGATTTTTTGATTAATATACTTTACCGGGGTAACCCTTTACCCAAAAAAAATATTTGTGTTTGTAAAAATGTTAAATTCGTCCAACAATTGATCGTTTATAAATAATAATTGTTGTAACTCCTTATTGCATTTATATATAATAATTATATTAATTTGTTTATTTGATTTACAAAATTAGTGCATCAAGTATAAAAATAGTGCTTAAGGTTTATAACCTTTATAATCCTTTTTCGTTTTAATCCGGTTTTATACGTGCTTATGCCCACGGCCGTCGTATTAAGAAAATATATCAAAATATTATATTTATAATATTTTAGCTACTAATGAACAATAACTTTTACTGTTTTTGTAAAAATTATATAAAACTACTTTTATATAATTAATTGTTGTAATCTCGTAAAAATCATAACTCGTTCGTTTTAATTCGGTTTTTAGCGATTCTTATGTCCATGTCTTCGTAATTAAAAGATCTATCTTAGAAAAATATTTTCCAACAGCTCATAGTCATGAACAGTAACATATTTTTATTAAATTGCTTTTATAAAAATACCTTTTATCGTAAACTTGTAAATAGTGTAACTTCTTCTTTTTAATTCGGATTTTCGAGTTCTTTATATGCTTATGATCCTTATGAGATATACTATTTTTATAAAATATAAAATAATTATTTTATATGTCGAATTTAAATAGTAGCTTTTTATGTTTTGCGTGTGTGTGTGTGTGTGTGTGTTTATTGTATAAACTTTTTCACAAAAGAAATACTACAAGTCCGCTAATATGATTAATATACTAACTTGTATATATTTATAGTCCTCTAATATGTGTCCATCAAATATAGTCCAAGTTTGTCTAAGAACATGTCCATTATATTTATTTACTCATATAAACTATATAAATAAATTAAATAACTATAAATTATATAAATTTATCCATTGGTTGTAAATTCATAAATAAAACATATTCTTATGTTTTTAACATCATTTTAACCATGGACAAAGGAAATTCGAATTTAAACAAGTGTGTCTTTATTTTATAAACTTTATTAAATAAACCTAGGTAATGATTAACTATATAGCAATTATATAAAACATGAAATTATTATATTAAATAAATTAGGGTTTATAGTAGACCTTAAAAAGATGAAAGAAGATGATACACAAGATCTAAACCCAAGTATTAACCAAGAAACCCTAGTTTCTATTAAAGAAAACCCTAAAAAAACTCTAGTTTTCTTTTACTTGAATAACCCTTTAAATCATCCAACCAAGCTTCCAATACTCTTTGTAATATCTTAGATATGTTATATATTAACCCTTGAATACTTGAATTAACCTAGAAATCAAATTTGTGAATTGTTTGTGTTGCTATTTTAGATTTGTAGGTTTTTGTGGTTATGGAGAGAAAAGTAAAGTGTTTTTGCTTGTAAAATGATAAGTGTGTGTTTCTTCACCTTTATGGATCCTATTTATAGAAAGACTAGAAGATAAATACCATGTAAGCAAACTAGCAAATGGTTTTGGTGTCTCTTAGGGTTGTGTTCGGTTATGGAGACCAAAGGGGAAGGTTTTATGGTTTAAATATTAGGTCTAGGGCTTGTAGTTGTAAGAAAAAGGTATGGTGTCTTGTAAGAACCCTTGTCTTGTGTAATACTTGATTTGATATGGCATTAGGCATGCTTAAGCCATGTTTTCTTGTCTCTTGGTTCTAACCGATGATTCACAAGGGTAGGAGGGGGGACAAAAGTGATGAAACTTTATGGTTTGATCCAAAGGATAACAAGTATAGTTGTTTAAAGATGTTAGTGGAGGTGTTGGAATTAATTTCAAGTGTATGTATATGTTTGTGTATAGATTTGGCTAACATGCATGTTTACATAAGTTTGTAATATATTTTTGGGTATTGGGTATAATGGTGGGTATTTGTTGAAGTGTAGATGGGTTTATGGTTTGCCACGCATGCAAAAGTGTAGTTTTATTGCGTTACGTAAATGTTTTACGTAACCAATAAAAATAAAAAGTGTAAAGTTATAAATTATCATCCTAATAACTTTATAACATTTATATGACATAAATATTTATTGGTTTAGTGCTCGTTTACGTTGAATGAAGATTTTTAGTTTACGCGATTTAACTTAACGAAAAGTAAACGCGTAAAAATTTAAAATAAATAGTTGAATATTATTGTTGTAAAATGACCTAAAAATGTGAATTGTTACACACAGTAGATTTGAGATGTCCTTAATACGGGAAATGAAATTCTTTTTAAGACTTCAGATCCACCAATCCCCAAGAGGTATCTTTATCAACCAGGCCAAGTACGCTTTAAAAATACTCAAAAAGCATGGTATGGAAAAATATGATAGCATTGGTACACCAATGGCTACGAAACATAAACTAGATGCAGATCTGAGTGGAACACCCATAGACTAAACACAATATCATAGTATGATCGGGTCACTCATGTATCTAACTTCCAGTAGACCAGACATAGTGCAAGCAGTATGCTATTGTGCACGATATCAAGCAAGACCGACAGAAGAACACTTCAAAGAGGTTAAAAGGATCTTTTGATACTTAAAGGGAACCATCAACATGGGACTCTAGTATCTGAAGGATTTTGGTTTTGAACTAACCGTATTTTTAGATGCTGATCATGCTGGATGCCTTGATACTCGCAAAAGCACTTCTTGAGGAATACAATTCCTTGGTGAAAAGCTAGTCAGTTAGATGTTAAAGAAACTGGACAGCACTGTAATGTCTATAGCAAAAGCAGAGTACATGGTGTTATCCGCGAGTTATGCTCAAGTAATGTGGATGAGGACACAACTTAAGGATTATGGCTTTAACTACAATAAAATATCATTGTATTGCAACTCTCAGTCAGCCATAGCAATCTCATGCAACCCCGTGCAACACTCCCGTACCTAGCACATCAATGTCCATTACCACTTCATAGAGGAACAGGTTGAACGTGGTATAATTGAACTCTACTTTGTCAGAACTGAATACCAGTTAGCTGACATGTTTACGAAAGCTCTATCGCAAGATAGGTTTGAGTATCTTGTCAAAGGACTCGGTATTAGATGTTTGACTCCAACAGAACTGGAGGTTCTGGTAAATAAGACTGCTTGATATTTCATCAAACATCGCCTTGTAAATATTTTTAAAAAAGAAAATACAAAAATATAAAGCCTATAAAACAAAATACAAAAATAGAAAATTTCAAAATCAAAAAAATCCAAAAATAATCCAAAAATAATCTTCTCGACATGTCTCTTGGATTTGATAACAATTAAGTAACTAGAAATGATGATTAATATTGTCACGGGTATGTAAATGAAGTTCGAGAAAGAGTTTAAATGTTTTAAAACATGTCATTTCTAATTCTCTTTATGACTTGTAATCGCTCTCAGATCGCAACCCGGACCTCAAAGAAAGGAAAGTTTATCTTCAAAGGTAACTTATTAACAACGAGAAAATTAAATTTCTCGGAGCTTATAAAAGACATTCAAAGTCTTAAGCTCAAGAAAGGAGAGTGTATGCATAAGTGCGCTTATCCTTAGAGTTAGAAGAGAAGTCTTCTAACATATGGTTTTTCAAAAGTTAAACATATTTTTTTAAGAATTTCTCAATGTCAATTAAAAATCTTTCAAAATTGTGTGTTCAACACTCCATCCCTCATAAAGTTTTCAAAGACGTTCATAACAAGTGATTTCATTTTTATAAATGAGTCAATTGTTGAGGGGGAGTTTTTAGAAAAAAAAAGTTTTAATGATTTTGGATACATCATCTCACGACAATTTTTATGTATTCAAAACATTATCAAAAGTCTCATAATAACAAATCAGTAATAATGACATAACTTACTTTAGAATGTTTGTTATAAGATGATCTGGTGTCTGAGCATAATTTTTCAAGAATTCTTTAATGATATTTTTTGATGTTTCAAAATTGTGTGCTCAACACTGCTTCACCCTCAATTTTATATTCTTTTTACAAATTGGTGTCAATTTTATTTGGTGTCGAACATATGTAAAATTGAGGGGGAGCAAGAAGAAAAAGTTTCACATAATTTATGCTGATAATATTTTCTCCCCACAAACTTTTCAAGACAAATTTTAATCACTTGGTATTTCAAAGACTAAGTGAATTAGTATTTAAAATAAGAGGAGAAATGTAATTAAAATATGATCTAGAAAATAATAAGTGATCTAAAGACTCAAAGTTCTTTTACTATTATCCACATGTGCGAAACACTTACATTTATTGATGCACGTGTGAAGGGGGAGTTTTTCCAAAAAGATGAAACTCTCAAAGTGTCAAAAGATTTTCATAATTCTATCAAACACTTTGATTGATTTTTTCAAAGGTTTTATGGTTACGATCTTATACGCAACAATCTATTAACTCATGACGATTCTGAAGTCATAAGGTGGTTAGGTTAGGTATTAGTCCTATGATCCAATCAGAACCGGAGGGATCTATCCAAGGACAATCCATAGTTAGAAATAGTAGTCCTTAGGTATGATTTGGAGATGAATGAGTAAAAGGGAATAATGCCGACTAAGACATGAGTTAACACTGGAACAATCATAACAAGGTGTTAGTAATGATGTCTTGGTAAGCATTAAAGGGGTTGAAAAATGAAAAAGAAATGTAAGGATAAAGGGTCTAAAGAAAGAAGCCCTCTATACAACTTTAGGCAGAAACCGGGTCAACACATATGCTATTGGTTTTCACAAAGGTGAATTCTGGTATTAAAGATAAGACATCATGGACCCAATGATACACTACAGAATCCTTCTCAGCCATTCAAGTCTCGCTCAAAAGATACATGTCTCATTTGTCACCGAGATACACACAACTTCTATTGACTTTCTCACTCTGAGTTAGTTAATATTGAAAAAGTGGCAGTCAGCTCCAGCCTTCGATCGCTAAAATCAAAACGCACTAATTGAGTCTAGATCCAAGAGATCAATCTATAAATCTCATTATGACATATTTTCTGATAAACACTTGTTGAACACCATTAAGTTTACAAGCTGTTAACAAGAGTCCTACCTATTATCCTTGTGATTTTACCAGAACATTCAGGGTGATACTTTTAAGTATTCATAGTGACGAATGGAAATCCTTTTAGTGTCATCATTAAACAGTACTAAGGTGGGTGACTTTTGAGATACTATAGGAATCAAACTTGTGATAACTGGATATCGATTTTGGTCCAGTAAATGAATTGATGACTCAATCAGTAAGATAGTAACTAACTGATTCACTCTTATCTTGTTGTCTGCTTTGAGATGTTCCAATAAAGAGAATAAGCTAGTACAGCTGGAAACCGGAGGTTAACGTTACCGAATTGTGATGAATGACAAAGCCATATTCGTCCATATCTGCCGTTCATCACTAACATTAAATGCAAGTACTAACGATGGTGTTACAACCTCATTCCAGCAGAGTCAGATTCATCACCACATGCTCATGCTTAAACAACAAATACATACTATAAGCATCAAGATTCAAGAACCAAGAAAGCTCAAGTTCAAAGACAAAGACTTTTGCAACTCTGATATTCAAGATCTTCCTTAAAGATATCAAGATTATCAAGACAAATATTGTTAAGGGAGATTGTTAGTAGGCTTTCAAGATGATGCAAAGTATGAGTATGTTGGTACCTAGACACAAGATCGCAAGATGGAAAAGACGACAAAAACAAAACAAGGAAAAGACTTAAAGATCTCAGAACAAAAGACAAAGTCAAATGAAAATGACAAAGGATCAAGATCAAAGATCACATAGCATGAAGGAACAAGCCTATAACAAGATAACGTCAAAGACAAAGACTCAAGAGCTCAAAGAGAAAGAATTCAAAGACCTCGCTTCGGGGGAGATTGTTGGCCTCAAAATATTAAGACGAACTAGGATCTTGATCTTTATACACTAAATGTTGTAATAGGCTAGATACGGGTATCAAACTCGTTTAGGTAAGCCAATATATCATGTGTTACGGGCTTAAGCCTAAGTTAATTTCGAGCTCGGCCAAAGACAAACACCGCATGGCCTAACAAGCTCATAAGAGCCGGCCTTACTAGTGGTATAAATACCCCTCTCCAAGATGGAGAGGGTTTTGGTTCTTTCACTGTTGTAAGGATCCATCAAAACACTCCTTTCTAATATAATATTCTACCTTTCTTCTTCCTTCTATTTTCTTCTATCTATTTCGTGTATATGTGTATAATTTGTGAAGTAATCATGGTTTAGGTAAGACAACAATAGGACATAACTCCTCTTCACTTCTCATAGGTAGTAGAGCCATTTAAAATACCGAGACAAGAAGATGAAGGAGTTAGTGTCACAAGAATATAAACTTAAGCATATATTTTAACATTTTTGTCTCTTTCCACTCTGTCTGTTTTATATGATCGAGCATTTCTTTTTGATCATATTTTTCTCATTTTCTTTCTCATGTGTCTGTTACTTGCTTTTGTTGACTCTTGTCGTACGCTTTATTCTTTTTCTTTTATATGTTCTTGCATTTCTTTTTTTTTGAACATACACTCATTTGCTTTTTCACGTATGGTTTTGTCTCTCTAGTTTTGTTTTTGGTTAATCCTCACTTAAATCGTTTAGATAACATTTCTACTAAATAAAAGATGGAAGATGAATGAAATAGTTGTTATTTCTCATGCTTAAAATATGTTTATCTTATAATCTTTTGAGAAATAAGATCTTTTGACTTATCTATAAAACTTTTCATAAATAGTTGATTCGCATGAGAGAAAGATTTCCTTTTAGTAATAATTAACCTTAAGTCCCAAAGGTACACTGAGTTGTTAAAGAGATACATTATCAGCTTTTAGGTGATAACTGGCTCTAATTAACCCTCCTGATTTATCGGTAACTCTTAGTCAAAAATTATTTCATAGTAGTCTTAAAGTAAGTTTTCATGGTGAAATTTCCTTTAACCTCAAGCCCCAAAGATACACTGAGTTGTTAAAGGGATGGATTATCAGTTTTTAGGTGATAACTATCCCTAATAACCCTCCTGATTTATCAGTGACACTTAGTATAAAGTAGTTTCAAAATCAATTTTAACTAGTGAGAATTCCTTTTAGTAATCATCAACTTATCCTCGAAGATACACTAAGTTGCTAAAGAGATGCATTATCAGCTTTTAGGTGATAACTAACCCTTAGTAGCCTCCTGATTTATAAGTGGCTCTCAGTCAATAACTATTTCAAAGTAATCTTAAAATCCATTTAGACACAAGTGCTATTTTGAAAGGCAAATTGCACATGAAATGCCTAATCTGTAGCAATAAAGTTTATAGGATCAAAACATGTCATGACTACTAGAGTTTTTGGAAAACATCTCAAATGAGATTAGATGCCTTAGGTATAACACATTTCGTACAAGTACTAGTGTGTTAGACCTTTCACTAGTGGACGAACTCCGAAGAGTAACGCAAGAGTATTAAAAACACCCAAGTGCATAGTGGTGATTGTTAAACCAAGAAGAATCCACATAAATGTGAGCACAAATATAATATAGATATAATAAGATGCCTTGGATATACTACACAAAGTACAAGTACTAGTGTAATACACCTTTCATCAGTAGATGATCTTCGAGGAGAAACGCAAGAGTATTGGAATACCCGGGTGCACAGTGGTGATTGTTGTTTGAGACATTTCTAAAAGTAACACTTTGAATTACAACAGAAAATTTGTATTTCTTATTGTTGTGACAAAAATGATTCCATTTTGACAATTTAAGTTAAAAGTCCCTTTTTATTGTTACAAGACCAAAGAGTTCAAATTATTAAGCACAGAGGTTCAACCAAATTTAGTTTTGACCTTTCATGGTTTATTTTGACCCCTTTATGCTTGAACAATAGCAAATTTGACCCTTCGAGTATAAACCACAAATGGTTACACTCTCTAAACCCTTAAATTGCAATAACAGTTTTATTTTGCGCCTAAATCGAAAATTTAAGGGTAAATTTGGGCAGCATAACGTTTAGATTTGAGCAATAAAAAACCGCATGATTACTATTTCAAATCGCATGGTTTATCATCTCAATCCATGAAGCAACACAACCTGTGACAGTGCTTTAAATCACAAATCGCAAAATCTATTTGTGCTTAAATCGCTTTTTAAACTGTTGTTCCTAAATCGTTTCTTAAAACAAAGTCTTAAATCGCTTTTTGATGATAACACTTAAGGCACTTTTAAGGTTTTGTGTCTAAATCGCTTTTTGGAATTTAGCCCTAAATCACTTTTTGAGTCTAAAAGTAAATCGCTTTTTGAATTTATTAGTTAAGTCGCAAATTGACATTATTTCTTGAGTTAAAAATCTAAATCACTTTTTAAGTTTTTACTTAAATTTCATTTTAAGTAGAACACCTAAATCGCTTTTTAATTAGTCACTCAAATTACTTTTTAAGTATAATGCTTAAATTGCTTTTTATGTTTAAAAACCTAAATCGCTTTTTAGATTTTTGCCTTAAATCACACCTCATAAATTCGAAAACCTTATCATTTAAATCGCAAAAAGCAATACAATCTATGTCGCAAATTTAAGAATACACTTAAATCACTTTTTGAGTATGAAATCTAAATCACTTTTTAAACACATTCAAATACATTCACATATCAAGAACACTAAATCTCTTTTGGTTCAACCTAAACTGCAAATGGCACAACCTTACAACACAATTAAAAATCCATCTAAGACACAAACAAGTTTGGCAATAGTGATTAAACCCTAAGACTAGCAAAAGCCCTATGTTTAATTGAATTAAACTCAAGTTTTTCATAAACCCAAACCCTAAATCGCAAATGCAATTAATCGAGCCTTAGGAATGAACACATGAGAAATCCACAAACGAGTTAAAGAAAGTATTAGGAACTAGATTAGATAATTACCTTTTATCAAAAACTTGGTTTGAAACTCGTTCTTGTTTTTTTGCGTTTAGACTCGAGAGATGAAAAGGCACAGTTTGATTTTGGGGAAGCACAGTTTGATTTTGGGGAATTAAAAAACTAAACCGTTCTTTGATTGTTTTATCAAATAGGTTTTGGTATTTTGACAACTTTGGTCCTTGATGTTTTAGACCCTGTTAAAAGTTTATTAAACTTTTACCTAGGTTATAATAACTATCAGGTATTGACTAATTGAGCCCCTAAAGTTCTTAAACCTAAAACACTTATTACCAAGTTACAGTTAAGCCCTAAAACTTACTAACCTAATAAATTTAGGTCCTTAAAGTTAAAATAAATTAACTCCCCCTCAAAGTATGTCCCGACTAAGTTAAATACTTTTTCTCGATGCATTCCTATGATGTGTTTTGAAAGCATTAACACTTAGAAATTTTAAAAGCCCATTTATGCCCCTCGAACAAATATCCGTAGTCTATTTAAAGGTTTCTTAGATTTGTTCGATCGTTTGAATTTTTTTGAAGCATTTACTGATTAAGCATTGTCTCCTCCTTAAACAAAGACCCATAGTCTATTTAAAGATTTCTTGGATTTGTTCCAGAAAGAGCCCACCCTCAGCTCAGTAATGATATGTTAGCATATATTCATATTAAACTTATTTATTCAGCTTCTACCATTATTCACTCTGAGTCTGCATCAAGACATAATGCTTTAGCAGATTTCAAATCTGAAGTTGATCTTGGCAAATCTGATCCTAATAATTCAGTATCTAAATATAAAGGTATTGTTAAATGAACCAATTTTTTTCATTTGATCATATATTTGCAAGTACTGACCCTTATGTTCTTGTAGAGAAAACCAAATCTGCTAGTAAAGGGTTGGAAACTATCCTCACTAAACCTGACATAGGAAAGGGAACTTGCTACATTGAAAAGGAGATTGAATATGCTGAGGAAGAATTCAACACATCTCCTGATCTCTCTAGTTATGATGATACAAAGAAGGAAATAAAGCTGGAGGATCTATCGAAGCTGTTCCCAAATTTGGATGTTGATTTCATGGACTTAGACTCTCTTGAAGATGATCAGTCAATCATTGTTAAAAATGAAGAAGAGGAAGAGGTTCATGCTAAAAAAGATGATGCTGAAAAATTTTAGCCTGCAAAACCAAAAGAAACTGAAGATGCTTTAGCTTCTCATCCTCCATCTCCAAGGTGCATTCAAATCCAAGAGCTGACCAATTAAGTACTTCTCCTTTAGTCTCAGAAGTACAAGCTGGAGAAACAAAAGTTGAAAGTTGAAGTTGAAGTGGCTATCCTTTCAGCTCAACCATCCTTTCTAAATGTGGAACAGCTCACTGAGCTATTGGTAAAATCCCTTAAACCTAAACTGTCAACAATTTTAACTTTCATGATTTCAACAAATCATTACCAACTGAGCTAAAAGAGCTCCTCTCCAAGTTTAATGATTTATCTTTGGAGAACAAGGAGTTAAAGAAGTATGTAAATAAATTGGAAGTTGAACTTCCAGGGAATTTTAAAATTTTTTCCTAACAAGCTGGAGAAGTTTACTTCAACTGTCTCTAGTCTTACCACTTAAGTAGTTGAATTGAAGACTCTTCAATGGGAACTTCTAGCCAAATTTCTTTCTCTACCAGGCCAAGTTTCCTCTATTCAGACTAAGATCAAGACATTAGATGCTCTTCCAAGTCTTCTCTCTAAGGTAACTGAAGCCTTGGACAGATTTACACAAGCTATTGAGCAAGCATCACATAAAGCTAGTGATCAAGGTGTTCCTTCAGCAGGCTAAACTGGCACTCACCCTACTGAGGGGGAGAAGAACATCAAACCAGCTACAATCACTCAGCTATTCAAGCAAAGAACTAAAAAAGATGCTGAAAAGGCAAACCTAAACCAACAACCAAAACCAACACCACTTAAAACAAGAATCATTCCACCAATCATCACTTCTACAAAAACACAATTTCAATCATCTTTCCTCTCTAGTTCCCTAAATAGCTCTCCTCAACCTAAGAAAGAGTTGCTCTCGAAAGACAAGGGAAAGAAAGCCATGTCTTCAAAGGATGCTAAAAAAGAAGGTGCTGAAAGTGAATCTGATGATGCCAATCTAACTGGTTCTATGATTAAATCTTCCAAGTAGAAGAAACTAAAGCAATTTGATTTCATTACCGAAAAGGGTAAACACATTTATTTAATAGTTGATCAAATCAAAGAACAAAAGAAGCTTGAAGAATTAGCCAAAGCTGATATGGCTAAACAAGAAGTAGAGTTAAGAAAACAAGAACTAGTTGATTTTCTTGGAATTAATATTGTGAAAGGGTTTTATAAAGCTAATTTGTAGTATGAACAATAGTGTGACAAAATGCTAAACAGAAGAGTGCAGTCAAGAATCACAAATTGTGATGTTCTTATAAGGAAGGGTCCCATTACAATGAAAGTATATAGGGAAGATGGGACTAGTGAAATCATCATTGATTTCAAAGCCAGTGACTTGCATCTCAGTGAATAGAGAGAGGGAATGCAGGCTTATCCAAATAGAAAAGGAGCTGTATGGTCCACCATCTATAGGTAAATAAAGACAAGAATGGATTATCTGCATAAAATTGAAGTTGAGCTGGAAATTGACTTCAGCAAACCCTTTAGTGAACAAGACCCCCTTGACAAACTGAATGAGCTTGCAAGAAAGAAGAGAAAGCATGCTAATGATATTCAAGACTACTTTAGGTCAACCAAGAAGTATAAGTCATCAGTTAAATATAAAGATCATCGAGCTGGAACTATGCTAAATGAACCATGTCTGGGTATAATCTCGTTCAACTCTGTTCAAAGGCAATATATTGTTACCCTTGAAGACTTTAAAGATTTCAATAATGAAATGTTATACATTATGCAAGAAATCTTCTTTAGACTTCACCAAGGACCTGGCATTGATGATTATGCTAGGACTTTCAGTTCCTTTTTACTTGCTGAAGTTGACAAGAGGAACCTGAACCTCCTCAAGCAAATGAGGGCCATTAAGCAGTTGAGGCAGTAGATGTTATAATATTTTGTAATAACTTTTTCTTTGTATTTTAATCTAATGAAAGTTAATATGAATGGTTATCAGTTTATGTTGTTTAACTTTATTAGTTTGTAAGAAGAAGCTGTTTGCTCACTTACTACTAATTTTAACTTATGATATTTGTATATTCAAATAGAGGGAGATTATTGGGTTAGTTGCTGAGCCTTTCAGTCTGTCATTAGATTTAAACATAAAATCACCTAAGTATAAACAAGCTAAAGACATTTCAGCTTGTATTCGCCAAAGATACTTCAACTTTAGTTCTTTGGGTACTTAGAAGATCAAGATCATCTTCATTTTAGTTTATATAGTGATTCAAGAACTAAAGAAGGCCTTAGCAAGAGCTTCAATTTAGCTTGGTTGAAAAATCCAAGCTTAACAATGTTGATCTCCTCTTAGAAGCAGAAATGAAATGTTTCTCTTTTAGAAGGTTTAAAAGGAGGGAAAAGATTGCTTTATATCAAAAGGAATAAGGAAATCTCCTTGGGAATGAATACTTCTAAAGTTGGTATAGAAGCACAACAACTTTCTCTAAATGAGTGTACCTAGTACCTTAAAGCATGCGTGCTTTAAATGGAAGCTCAACCACCCATTTAATGCATGCCATATGTACTAGGTTAAACTTGTAAATCCTAAATCCTTTGCCTATAAAAGGAAAGAGATATAAAGAGTAAATGCTATCTCTTCTAATTAATGTAAAACATATTAAAGAAAATTTATCTCTCAAATAAACTAAACAAAAACTGCTAAAGCTGAAGCTTCAGTTCTACTCAAATAGTTTGTTTTCTTAAACTTATAGCTTTGGTTAGAGTTTCAGTTAGAAGGAGATCATACCCCAATTTTTATTCAACCACCTTGATATTTCGCAAGCAAGGTGTGTCATAGATTCTTTATTTGATTCTAATAAGAACCTATACGTTGAAAGTTACTTATGTATGTTTTAAACTTATTCGTTATATTGTTTACAAATATTTATTTAAAACTTACTTTGTTGCCATGGAATGTGATTAGTTTAACTTGATAAACTTAATATCACATTCAAGGGGACCAATAATACCTTTTCCTGTTTATGTTTTCCACCTGCATTGGACCACACAAATCTATATGTAACGAATGAAGCTTTGCATTTGAACTTGGTTCTGGTTTGGGTTTATGGGATTCTTTCTTGCTTTTTCTCATTTGACATGCAAAACACAAGTGGTCTTTGGCATACTTCAATTTTGGAAAATCTTTGACAAGATCTTGTTTGGCAAGCTAATTAATGGTATTGAAGTTCAAATGAGATAAACGATGATGCCATAACCATGATTTTGTTTTTGAAGCTTTAGATAATAAACATATGGGAGAAGACTTCATCATATCTTTTTATGAGATTGTGTATAAATTAGATCCATAAGATCCTGAAAGTAGATCCACGCCGTCTAAGTTACGAACGAAACACGTATGTTTTCTAAAAGCTACTTCGAGATCTGAATCACAGAATTGCCCGACTGAAAATAGATTATGACCAATACCTTCAATATTGTAACCCATGTAATCAACATATTCCCAAGCTATAAATCATCATAGCCTATGATATCTGCAAAATGATCATTGCCAAATCTAACTGTGTCATTGAACTTGGAGAAAAAATTAATGAGCCCATCTCATTGACCAATTATGTGTTTTGAACACCCAGAGTCCATGTACCAAAGAACAATCTTGACAATTTGTACAAAAAAACAAAGAAAAAATGAAAATACATATAAAATTCTGGATCCCCAACTATTAATTGGGTTCCACACTGTTATCAATCTTAAGTTACTCCTAGAAATTTGAACTTCCACGATGAACGAACCAGAAATTCATAGTTACTTGCGAAAGAAAAACTTGGCTTAAGGAATGGACGCGCATAGTAATTTGGGTTCCACACTTTTATTAGAGAGTTCTTTGCTATGGAATATCGCATTCTTGTTTTAGTGTTAGATACTACAGCTGGAACACTTATGGTTTGAAGTCTATCTAATAGAGGCACTATAGTGGCATGAGTCTTTTTAGAAATAGGGAAAGTGTTTTCTTTCACACTACACATTCCTCCTGTTGGTACCCATCTATGTCCTACAGTAGTAAAGATTTTTCCAGTTGGTTCCCATTCAAACTTTACTTTTTGTTTCACAGATTTAGCCTTTTTACGTTTATTCACATCTTTCAAATATTTAGCAACACAAACATCATGATTTGCAAAAAACAAACATTGATTACAAGGTAGGCAAACATTTGTAGAATTCAATGACACATCAACATTCTTAACATTCACATTACAATCCAAAACATGATTGTTTTATTAGAATTAGACTTTAACTTCCTATGTTGGGCTTCTACCTTATTTTTCTCACTCCTACTTGATGGTCGCTAGATCCTATCATTCCTTGAATTGCTCTTAGGCAGTGATCCGCTAGCATTAGTATTGGTTACTCTTCCTATAGAAGGCAACATAGTGTTATTAGTCTTTTAAACATTTTGTTTTGCTACATACTGTTATGTGTTAGGTACACTTGTTTTGCTAAATCTTAATGTGTCAACGTAAGGCTTATTGTTCCTTTTATGACTCGTAGCGGGAGCCCACTTTTCATTCCCGCTTTTAGTAAAAGCGTATGAAGCACTAACATACACTAGCAATTCTTGAATTCACTTAGCAAACTTAGAAGCATTACATATATGTTCATCTAAAGGTTTTAATGCTCTAGATTCTTTTAATAATTCTTACATTGTTTCTACGTGCTCTTTAGTGACTTTCAAGTAATCTCGAGGCATAACCCTATTGTTCTTAAAGTAAGCATTGATTGGTTCAGACTTAATCTTAAGTAGACCTAGGGCAAGAACTTTTGTGCATTTCTTAATTATCTTTTTGGTATGCAAGTGTGAAGTGACTGTTTTTGATAAATCATTTTTCTCAACAACTTTAGGAATTAACTGTGTTTTTGGAAATGGAATAACAAAATAAAGTTTAGTTCCTGAGGTTGAAGGTTTTTCAAACTTAGTATTCATACTTATACCATTCTGATTCAGTTTTGGTTCAAAAAACTTCTCTTGTAACTATGCTCTTAACTTAGCATTTTTAGAAATCTTATCATTAAGTCTTTGTTGCAAAGAGTCAGTTGAAAGTTTATTTTGAGCCCGCGTCTATTTAATTGAATCATAAAGTTTTTTGTATTCTAACTTAATGTGTTTTCTTTCTTTAACAAAAGAAGAAACTTGAAAAGTTAATGATACATTCTCATCCTTAATTTTCTAAAACCTAGAATAAACATCTGATGGTTCACACAAAGTCATTTGACTTTTCTCTTTCAATGTTGCTAACAGTTGTTTCAACTCATTAACAACAATTGATTTCTCTTGCAATTGAGCTTTTAGATTAGTTATCTCAAAAGATTTGTTATTAATTTTAGTAATCAAAGATGCCTCATTTACTTTCCAAGGTTCATTACAAATCATATCTTCTTTAGTATTTTGTAAAGAAAGTTCAAGAGAAATGCAATGTTTCTCAAGTTTTGTAAAGCTATTCGAAAGCTCATTAAATGACTTGTTTGATTCCTTTTGATTCAAAAGCTCAATCTCAAGATGAGAACAACTTGCACAATCATTAACTCTATGTAAAGAACAAAAATAAGCATAGATAATATCACATGAGATATTTTCTTCTAAGAATCGATCATTATTTATTAAAAGTTGTTTTTTATCTCAAAATAATTCTTTTCTACATAACATTAGGCAACTTCATCTTCTATTTGATTGAAAATTAATTTCATTTCATTAACCTCTTTGTAAAGACCTAATTCAAAAGATTTGAAGTATTCTCTAAGGTTTTTGAAAAAAGGTATGAAGTCTTCTTCAAAAGCCCCTTTGATATGCATTACACCCTAATTTCCCACTTGAGTCAGAGAAATGACAATTCTTTTTGTGATGCAAGGATCGAATTGATCAAGTTAATCTTTAGCTTTTTGAAGGTTCTCTTTTACCATACTGGTTGTTGGAAGTTTTTTAGAAAAAACTTTTGTTGGTGTTGGTTTATTAACAGACATAGATGGAAGTGGTTTTGAAATTGGTGCCCAATAGAGTTATTCTGCAGACAACTATTTTTGTGGTATAAAATTCTTATAGAGTTTATTCAGTTTTGAATAATCAATCTGTTATCATTATTAGCATCTTGTTTTTCTTTCATTTTTAACCGACTCTCTTTAGTAGTTATCAGTGTGTCTTCAGAATCATACACAAAAATTTAATCATGTTTCTCAATTAAAACTTTTGCATTATACAACACTGGTTGTTTCCATTAAGCTTGAGTGAGATACAAATGATTTTAATAACCCATAGTTGTTTTGTGAGTATTATCGTAGAACTTTTGAGGTTTGATCAACATATGCATTGTTTGAGTAGTTTGACCCACTTTATAAACAATTTTTTCAAGCTTTTTCTTAGCTTTTTTCAAATCTACAAGTTCTTTGATATTCTTATCTTGCTTTGCAGATGATTCCTTTTTGAGTATTTCAAATTCTTTTTTCAAAGATGAATGCATGCTTGATAAAACATCAATTTGTTGTCTCTGAATAATTACTTGTTTTTCAAAAGCATCAACTTTTTATTACAGTTAATAATTATTCCTCTCATTTGAGAGTCTAAATGCTCTTCTCTTTGTGTTAAAAATTCTTTGGAAGATTGTTTTTCTTCCAAAATTTCAACCTTTTCTTTGTATCGTTCAAGCTCATTGACAACGATTCATTCACATATTTAGCCTCTAAATTGAATGTGTTACATTGTTTAACTTGACCTTTCATTTGTTTAATTACAGACAATATCATGGCATTTTTATCTTGTTTAAGAGAAGGCATATATTGAGCAGCATCATTTTCAATAGTAACTATATAATCATCATACGAGATAACATTACTATCACTCATAAGTTCATCAATGAATTATCATAAAAAACAACATGATCATTATATTCCATATCTTAAACACCATCATTAATTATAGTATCCTCATGATAAGTGTCGTAATATGGTACCTCTAAGAGTAGTTCTGAATCATAAGATGGTCCAGCTATATCTCCGTTGATTGATCCTGCTGGATAAAGACTTGCCATGAAAATTGCACAAGCAGTTGCTTCATTATCATAATCCGAGTTGTAAGCATCAACATGATCTGCTTTAAAGTTTGAGGTAGTGTGCAACTGAAGATCATCACAGTCATCCATATCTTCCAACCTATAAGCCAAAAAATCTTGTTGATCTTTATGAAGAATAACACCGGCTTCTTGTGCCTGAGCAAGTAGTATCTTCTCTTTGAACCATTCAACATCTTTCACCCTTTTCTTTATAGTGCATTGCTTTACAATATTGCCCTCACCCCTGCAGTTATAACACCTAACTACCCTTGATTGATTTGCATTCACATTACTAACAGTGTTTGTACCCATCATTCCTATGGTTGGACTCTTTCCTGAATCAACTCCATAACCCTGAGACTGACGTCCTTCAATGTTCTAAACAGTAACTCAGTTATCTTGAATAGTAGCTTGAGTTCTTGGATTTGACGATATTCTAAGTTGGTTATTTATTGGAGGAAATTTTGAGTTGATAGTAGTACTGAGAAAAACCATAGCTTTGTTAAGGCTAGCTATAGGATCATCAGTTGGTAGGAATGATGGTACATCAAATCTTGAATCAAGTTATGTTGATAGTGCAGGTTGTTGTTGAACAACAAGTGGGTCATAGCTTAGTTGTGGAGGTGACTGAATGATTGTTTGTTGATTTGATGGGGTGATTGGTTGATATGATTGAGCTGTTTGATATGGTTTATGAGGATTATAAGCAGCTGGTGGATTATACATTGATTTGGAACTGTTGTAGGATGGTGGAGGATTGTATTGATTAGCAAGTAAAGCAAGTTTATCTAGGTAATGTGGTCTCATTTCTCAAACTTCTTTGCATCATGCTCATTGTGTTTGAGAAATCCATACAATTGATTAAAGTTGACTGAATGCAGATCTTTTACTTGCTTAGCAACTGTGACAAACCTAATCTACTCTGGCTGAAGATGATTCACAAATTTCGTATTGACTTGAATCATCTTTATGGTCATCCCACTGATATTCATGTCATTGATCAATTTAGCATATCTCCAGTAGTATGAGTGAATTATCTCTCCTAGCTCAAATGTGAACTTGTCAAATTCATCATACAGCTTTGGCTCACTTTCTTAAAGTTTCAGTTCTGTGCCTTTCATCAATTCTTTAACCCAACCCCATATTTTTTGGCAGTTTGAAAGTGGTTGATAGGAGTGTATATGTCGACTGGTAGCCCGAGGTGAA
This sequence comes from Tanacetum coccineum, assembly GCA_026074375.1. NCBI lineage: Eukaryota > Viridiplantae > Streptophyta > Magnoliopsida > Asterales > Asteraceae > Tanacetum > Tanacetum coccineum. The sequence continues at coordinate 2,623 of BQNB010063337.1, read as the reverse complement.
TGCTGTTAGTAGCCTTGATTTCATAGTCGTATCGTATCTTTTCCACAGGAGAAAGATCTGCAACTATTTGTGCACGTTTCTCATCAGCAGCACTATTAACACCAGGAATGGCAATCTCCTTTTTGAGTTGAAATGGTCTGTTTACGATGGAATCAATCAACATCTCCCCTTCTCCTTAACTTTTATATAAATCCATATACGAGTCTTCTTACTATTATACATGCCTTTCTCAAGTATTAGGGGTCGGTTCTCAGCACACGCAACAATCATATTTTCACCATTGTTTCCATTTTGAACTGATTAGTTATGAAATGGTATTATTAATGATCGTTTCAATGATTAGGAAGTATTTTGTTGTGTTATTGTTGTTTGATTTGAGTGATTAAGTGATAAAGTAGGTTGCTTTTTATTTTTAAAGTCCTTTAAGTTAAATCACAGTAAAGTGATATAAGTTAAATCACAAACTCACTGTCTAAATCACAAATTGGATCTTAAATTGAAAATTTGGATAACACTTAAATCGCAAATGGCAATTTTTAACTTAAATCACTTTTTGAGACAAAAACCTAAATCACAAATTCAGTCAAAAACTTAAATTGCAAATTCAGTTTAACATTTAAATCACAAATTCAGTCAAAAGACTCAAATCACTTTTTGAAGTTTAAACATAGATAGCTTTTTGAAGCTTAGATCACAAATCAGACTTACTTTTTAAATCGCAAAGGCTATTTCGCAAATTTCTAAATCGCTTTTTGCAAAATTTTAAAATGCAAAATAACTTGTATTATTAAATCGAAAAATGCTAGTCCAAAAATTTTGAAATCTTAAAAAATATTTCTTCGATCTAAACCGCAAAAAGCGACTTTCAAATCTCAAGAATGTATTCTTAGATTCGATTTTTTAAAATGTTTAGTTACACACCCTTTGCCTGGTCTGTATGATTGTTTAGATCGATTAGACCATGTGCGTAACCCTGAAAGTTAAAAAATCACTTAAATCACAAAACTACTTTTGCGATTTACTTAAATCACAAAATATATGTCTAAATCACTTTTCGTAAATCACAAATTACAACCCTAAATCTCTTTTTGAGAAAAGCAATGTATCTCAGTGTTTAAACAAACTATCGTGCAAACGGATTTTGTACACACACAAAACACCACTAAATCATCCCATAGGCTTTGATACCAATTTTAGGATATACAATTACCATATCATAATCATAAGATGAGATAGAGTTTAGAGAGAGAGAGAGAGAGAAATATTGGGTGAAATCTAGAGAGAGAGAGAGATTAGAGAGAAAAAAGGTAAGATTATATTAGAATAAGAGTGTTTCACCACCCTTCACCCTTACCGCTAACCCTCCTTATATAGGGAGTGGTGTGGTACATAGTAAGCTTATGGTAGGGTGAATGGTATACAATACATAATTAAGTAAATAACAAGACGCGTCATTACATTGTAAATATCCTAGAGTGACGAACACTTTCTATGATCCTAACTATTGTCTACGCATAGTGATAACAATGTATATTAGTGTTAATTTGTGTGTGTAATTTTTTTTCATAT
>BQNB010063336.1:6143-35725 GCA_026074375.1 Tanacetum coccineum | reverse complement strand
TCATAACATCATAACACCGCCACATAAGCGCCACATCAGCTTTAACATTTTAACACCAACACGCCAAAAAACCCCGCTTATCATAACACCCTATAACACCACTCTTTTGAGACCCACTCTTTTTTTTCTTTTCTATTTATTTAACCCAACTAAATATTTAATTATTTAATAAAAATACAAATTATAATTTTAAAAATTAAAAACAAAAAACAAAAAGATACAATAAGCTGGGCCATCTCCTTCTTCTACCCTTTTTCTTCTTCCTCTTTCTCTATCCACTGAAACACTCGACACACACAAAAAAACACAGACACACAGACACACACTACACACACACTCAATCAACACACACATACACACACTATATACCCACTTTTTAAAAGAAAAAGAAAAAGAAAAAGAAAAAGAAATTCCAACGCACGTTGGTGGGTTAACATCCCGCCCAACACCGTTGGCCAACACAGGTTTGCGGTACCATAACGTCGGGCAACGCCGGTCCACCTCAGCACAACGCCGGGTGAGGCGTTATGGTACCTTGCCCTCTAAGATATCTCTACTTCAACACACACAATACGTTCTTAAGCAAACAATTAAGTATGCTAGTACTAATAGTGATAAAACAATCCAAACGCCTTCGACTCTTGAATCAATGAACACGAAAACCCTTTGAGGGTTGTTTGGGTCGATCGCAAACCGAAACCCTTAGGGGTGTTTGGTTCGATCGCACGAGCTAGGACGGAGAGAGAAAAGAGACTTGTAGGGTTATTGATTTTCAAGTTATAAGAAAACTAATCACCCTAAGCCTCCTTTTATAGCCACCTAAACTTGACTCGTAAGTTAGACAATTCCACCTCCTCATGAAGATTAGGAAACAAATTGACTAAGACAAAAAAGAAATAATTCTCGCACGTTCCTTTTCTCCATAATTGCATATCAGTCCCTTGTTTAACTATTAACGACTAATAAAACTTTCCATTAAATATAAATTAATATTTAACGCTCGTTAAGCTTTATCATTAAATATATTACGTTTAATATATTTAATATAATTATTTTACGTATTAACGTGTGCGTCCTCATAGGCTCGAATATATTATTTATCGTGTACATATTCCTACAGTTCCCACTTGGACATGTATCAAATAATATAATAACATTGGTAAGCGTCTAGCAACACGTCAATGCTCCTAGGAATACTCGAGTGTGGTTTCACAAAGTCATGGATAAATGATTTATGCATTTACAATCCCTTTGTTTCCGATACCGTGTTAAAAATAGATATGGATTTAAGTCATTCCATTAATTAACGATTTTGTTTCTCGTATATGTAATTAATCAAGATTATCAAAAATCATTGAGACATATCTTCATGAGTTTTTGGGGCGGCCACACATATATCTGATTAACCCTACGAGGGGCCCAGTGGCATCATTCTTCACCTATTGAAAGAACAAATTCTTTATTGACTACAAGTGTCAAGTCACATGATTCATAATCACTTCTAAAAATAGTCCTTATTAGCTACCTTATTCAGGATAACTTAAACTATATCAAGAAGGATTATCCACACATGCAAGCCCTACTTGCATCTCAAGTCTAAGGATTTAGTAAACGAAATCACTTACAAGATTCATTTAATGACGCCGATCTATAAAGTGATAATCTTGTTAGTTGGGGAAGTCCGATATGCATCTTATGAAAATCATGTGAGTTTGGCGGACACATCCTTTAATATCCAAATATATCACCAATCACTCACATTTGTCTTAATTCAACAATATTCCCATTGTTGATTGACAATGGACTAATTTAGAATAATAATATTATTCATAGATTAAACATGCAAATATAGGACATAGTTTATATTAAATATAACCAACATACCAAGTATCATTATCATTAATAAAATTGTCTGAACATCCCTTATCCAAATACTAAACACAGATCTACATGAAACTACTAGCTAAACGAAGTCCCATGCTCCTAGCATGTTGACTAAGCTTTCTTTTCGGTAAAGCCTTTGTAAACGGATCTGCTAGATTGTCATCTGTGTAAACTTTAAAAAGATTAATTTCACCCAATACGATGCACTCTCGAACGTAATGGTATCTTCTATGGTAGTGTCTGGCGCCCCTTTGAACCCCGGTTCGTTGGCAATAAGAAATGCGGCTGAATTATCGCAAACATCTTAATCGGTTCGTTTATTGTTGATACAATACCAAGCCCTGAAATAAACTTCTTAGTCCAAACAACTTGCATTGCTGCTTCTGAAGCATGTATGTATTCAGCTTCTGTAGCGGACATTGCAGTAGTACTTTGCTTGGAGCTTTTCTAGTCTATTGCACCTCTATTAATAATGAAGACGTATCCTGTTTGAGATTTTATGTCATCTCTATCGGTCTCAAATCCAACATTGCAATAGCAATCAACTCAAAGTTCAGCTTCAAGATTTCCACCATAAACCAAGAACATATCTTTAGTATTTCATAAATACTTAAGAATCATTTTCACAGTGGTCCAGTGTGGTTCTCCTGGATTCTGTTAAAAACGGCTTGTAATATTTTTCGCGAACGCAACATCAGGTCTAGTGCATCTAACCGCATACATAATGGATCCCACTACCGAAGCATAAGGTACATTTTGCGTCCAATTTACCTCTTCAGGTGTTGAAGCACCTTGTGTTTTATTCAAGTCAAATCTTTCTTGCATTGGCATATTACCACATTTAGAATTTTCCATCTTAAACCTTTTCAAGATTTTATCCATGTAAGCACTTTGACTTAGTCCAATTAATCACTTAGTTCTATCTTGATAGATCTTGATTCCAAGAATAATGCTGCTTCTCCTAAACCTTTCATGGCGAAACACTTTCCAGTATATGACTTTACACTTTGTAAATTGGAATATGATTTCCCATGATGATTATGTCATCAACATATAAGATGAGGAATGTAACATTACTCCCACAATCCTTTTTGATATACACATGGCTCATCAAGATTTTGAGCAAAACCAAACCTTTTAATTTTCTCATCAAATCTCTTATTCTAGCTTCTTGATGCTTGCTTAAGACCATAAATGGATCTTTGAAGCTTGCATACATTTTTGGAATGTTTAGGATCAATAAAACCTTCAGGTTACACCATATAAATATCTTCATCAAGATAACCATTTAAGAAGGCAGTTTTGACATCCACTTGCCATATCTCATAGTCATAGAATGCCACTATAGCTATGAGAATCCTAATAGCTCTAATGTTAGCAACAGGTGAGAATGTTTCTTCATAATCAACCCCGTAGGTTTGAGTAAAACCTTTTGCTACAAGACGAGCTTTATAGGTGTGTATATTGCCATCCATGTCAGTCTTTTTCTTAAAAAACATTTACTTCCAATAGTCTTACCATTAGGAGGTAGATTAACCAAGCACCAGACTTGATTATCTTTCATGGATTGCATCTTAGCATTTATAACATCGAGACACTTATTAGATTTGGGATCTAACATTGTAGCTTTATAGTTAGTGGGTTCATTAAGATCCCCTAAACTATGCTCCTCTACTTCTACATTTAGACATAAGCGTTCAAAAGCTTGATGTGTCCTTGCGGACCTACGAACGGGAATTACTTCCTCTTGAGGTGGCTCGAAACCTTCAACCTCCATAGGAATTTCGCTAGTGTTTTCAGAAGGTGATGTATCTTCATCTTGAATTTCTTTAAGTTTTACGGTCCTCCCACTGACTTCTTGAGATATAATATTTTTCTCCAGGAACTCAACATACCTCGCAACAACTATTTTGTTTTCAGGTGGGAAGTAGAAATAGTAACTAATAACGCCCAAATTATACATGTTTTCAGTGGCGTTATTTGTATATATTTAATTATTTCTCGTGAACTTTCGATTCTTAAAAACATGAAATATGTGCAGGTTCGCTTGAAGATATCCCGAGCTTAAACACAACAAAGATCGAGTAATTATACACTTCGAGAAGACAATATACAAGAAAAGATAAAGAATCAAGCCTAAAGTGAAAATGTGCGCCGCACTTACCAATTGTGCGCCACACTTATCCTCAAAGTCATGGAAATAAAGACTTAGTCAAAATTCAGCATTAACTCTATAAGTACGCCGCACAAAGTATTTTGTGCGCCGCACTTCTCATCTGACGTTGAAGAATAAATAAAGACATAAATGCTATTGCATTAATACCCTTTGCGCGCCGCACTTCTCCAATAAACATTTAATTCCCTTTGCATTTAATCACCAAGTACGCCACACAAATTTCTTTGTGCGCCGCACAAATTTCTTTGTGTGCCGCACTAATTTCTTTTTGCGCCGCACTTTCACCCTTCACTCAGCCTATAAATAAAGGACGAATTTCAATCTATTCCATTCATCCTTTAATCATCCTCTCATACACTCTTCAATCAATATACACACTCATCCCCCTTATGAAGTCCTAAGCACTTTCCAACATTCTCCAAGCATAAACACCATATCCATTGAAGAATCAAGATCAAATCACCAAGAACGACGAAGAACATCATACTAGTTTAGTAAAATAATGAAGTTTGTTATCAAATCAAGTTATGTTATGAACTCCTTAGCCATGAGAGGCTAAATCTCTCATGACTACTCGGTGATGTTATGATAATGAATAAGTGTTTGGTATGATCGTGATCTCTTTAATCTCAAGCTTATGTTGCGAACCTATTATATCCTATCTTATCGGTTTTACTTATCAATCTTAGATTATATAATCATATCGGTATAGGTCGAAAGACCCGTTATGATCTATGTGGTTTTAAAGATTTGTCTATGATCTTTAACGTCTGTGTCAAGAAATCCACTTTCGTAAACTGATAAACAAAATAAGCTTTGATATATTAGAAACTGGATTATTTGAGTGACACATTTGGTCTAGTTAACTAAATATAAGTCTTGAGTTAATCAAGTTAATTTGTGAAAACGTTTTCTGACGAGAAATCCTTTTTATAAGTTAAAGGTTCCATCTTCGAGGTCTTAACCATTTCCAACACTTATGAATTATTTTCAACTATCCGAGTAGTCATCTTTAATATCACTGGTAAAAAGTTATTTACAAAATTGTTAAAGTCTATTCTCTTTTGATTATTTAAATACTACTCAAATCCTTGTGGACGACCTGGTCTTACCTAAAAAGATTATACTACATACGTGGGTTATACTTTTACCCGTGTATTTTCCTATAATAAAATTGGTATTTTTAGTCATTATAAATTTAAAGCTTTTGAAACACATCAAAATTTTTAGCGCCGCTGCCGGGGATTTTTAAGCTATTTAATAGTCAACTCTGGAAAATTACTTTAACTCCCTCTCTTTTTCAAAAATCGCTGTACAGTTTTCTAGCAAACTGGCCCAAACAAATTTATCCTTTGGATGCATACACGTGCTTCCAATTCTGAACTTGTTGAACCTTTACCCGAACCTGAACGAACTTTGAATCGAAGTCTTCGTCGATGAAACAGTAGAGTTCCATACGATCAAAGAAAAAATCCACCTCAACACCCGAGAATTGTCTATCCACCAATTCTCAACATCAATTACTTCCGTTACTTTATTGATATTCTTTGAAATTACGATCCAATGGATGATGAACCCATATGGGTTGCCGACCGTGTTGTCGCTCAGACTCCCGGTTCCGCAACCACTATCCCTGAAACCGCTAACGAATTTGCCATTAAAGGTAACCACTTGACCCTTATAAAAGGAAACCAATTTTATGGTAGAACCAAAATTGATCGTCATAAACACATTCACGAATTCCTCAGAATCTGTGATATGTTTAAATATAGAGATATCAAGAATAAAGTTGTCCGTCTGATGATGTTTCCCCTATCACTCACTAGAGAGGTAAAAACATGGTTGGACGAACTTAACGAAGGAACTATTAAAACGTAGGATGAACTTCAAACTGCTTTCATTAGCCGATTCTTTCCCCTAGCTCTTTTCGACCGACTCCTCGGAGAAATCCGAGCCTTTTCTCAACATGAAAACGAATCTCTAACCGATGCTTGGCTTCGTATGAAAGAAATGCTCTAAAACTGCCATGGTCATAATCTGTCCAAAGGCAATATTATCAAAATCTTTTATCATGGTCTCAGCGAAATAACCCAAGAAGTTCTAAATGTCGCAACTAGTGGTATTTTTCTTTATAAAACACCAAATCAAGCTTATCAGCTTCTCAAAGATAAATTCTTACTCAAGCTCGATTAGGCTAAAAATTAAAAAACCAAATCATCTCTTAAAAAAACCATTGCTTTCGCCGATGAAGGTAGGAGTAATACCGACACTGACAAAATTATGGCCCGAATGGATGCCATGACCATCTAAATGGATGCTCAGTACAAAGAACTCCAATCTCGTGCTAAAAATCCAACGCCCGATCTTGACGATGATGACATACCTATGTCCCGTGAAGAAGAAGCTTAATTCATGCAAACTTTCTGTAAGACTCGTTTTTACAGTGATTACCACGACCGAGACTCGAATCGTGATAATTGGCGTTCAAGCGGACGGAATGATTACCATCGAGACAACTACCGATCCAACACCGATGATAAACCTTACGATGTTCAAAAACAATTCAACAATTTCATGAAGTCTCAACAATCAACCAACGCTTTTGTCAAAGAAACATTCATGGACCTCAAAACTCAACTTGAAACAGTAGCTAAAAATCATCAAGCTTCAATCCAAAACCTCGAAACTAAGTTCGACAGACTCCGTGACAAGCAATCTGGAAGACCTTCTGGATCTCTTCCAAGCAACACTCAACCAAACCCATGAGGTAGCAACTCTAAAGCTTACCAACTACTGCAAGCTCGTAATGAGCATGTGAATGCCGTATTCACAAGAAGTGGTAAATCCTATGATCCACCAGATAACCCGAACAATCAACAGAATAATTCTGAAAACCCTATCAACTTTGATAGCGATGATGAAGATGATGAACCTACACGACAACCAAAAACTCAAAAAACAAAACCAGTCAAAGAAACACCGTTACCCAAACCATTCAAACCAAAAATTCCATATCCTCAACGCCTTAGAAAAGAAAAAATGGAGGCTCAATACGGAAAATTCCTTGACATGATCCGAGCCGTCCGAATCAACGTACCTCGTGTCGACGTCTTAGCAGAGATGCCTAACTATGGTAAATTCCTCAAATAACTCATACACAACAAACATAAAATTGAACAAATTTCAGCCGCTTTCCTAAGCGATGAAAGTTCAGCGATGATCCAAAATAAAGTTCCATCAAAACTCGGAGACCTAGGAAGTTTCCTTATTCCATGTAATTTCAACAAAAAACTGTCCTCCTACAATGCTTAGCGAACTTGGTGCTAGCATTACCTTATGCCAAATCCTTATGAACAAAACTATCTCTCGAATATACTCTTACACCTACCAAATGAGCGTAAGATTAGACGACAGTCATTCTAATACCCTGTGGAATATCTCAAAATATGCTCGATGGAAGTTGGGTAAATTTAACCATTACTGTTGATATTTTCGTTATTCCGTAATGGAGAAGACAGTAAAGTTCCCCTCATCTTGGGATGACCCTTTCTTCACACTGCTGATGCAGTTATTCGAGTTAAACAGAAACAACTCAAACTTGGAGTTGGGACTGAACGGATGATCTTTAATATCGATTCTGCGATGAAACAATCTTACTCAAACGGTGATGTTTTAGTATCGATGAAATCTTAGAAGAATATTTCGACGCTCTTCTAGACGAAGGAAGCAAAATCTTCCATTCCATCGAAGGAACCCTTCTCGAAGAAGAAATCTTTTCCGAATTCGATGAATTCATGGCAATGATTGTCGATGAAAATTCTAAATCTGAATCCGATACCGAAGAACCACCATTCGAGAAAATCACCATCAACACCGATTATAAAATCAAAACATCTCTCGAAGAACCTCCTACGAACCCTTTCCTGATAATTTAGAGTATGTATTCCTGGAAGAACTATCTTTTCTTCCTGTGATCATATCATCTAAACTCTCTGCTAAAAAAAAGCAAACTTATATCCGTCCTTAAAAAAACACAAGCAAGCCTTTGCCTGGAAAACGACAAACATTCCTGGTATCTGCCCATCATTCTGTAAGCACAATATACAACTTTTGGATGACAAAAAGCCAGTCGTCCAAAAACAAAGAAGACTAAATCCAAACACTCTTGGATACTGGTATTATTTATCCAATTGTCGATGGGTTAGTCCTATTCACTGTGTACCAAAGAAAGGTGGTATTACAGTTGTTACCAACGAAAATAATGAACTTGTTCCAACAAGAACCATTACGGGTTGGCGAGGATGCATCGATTATCGTAAACTCAATGAAGCAACCACAAAAGATCATTTTCCTTTTCTGTTTATGGATCAAATGTTAGAAAGACTCATAGGAAATAAATATTTCTGTTTCCTCGATGGTATTTCTGGATATTTTCAAATTCCTATCGATCCTATGGATCAAGAAAAAACCACATTCACATGTCCTTTCGGAACATACGCTTATAGGCGAATACCTTTTGGGCTATGCAATTTCCAGCTACATTCCAAAGATGCATGTTGGCAATCTTTCACAACATGATCGAAGAATCCGTCGAAGTATTCATGGACGGTTTCTCTGTCTTTGGAGACTCTTTCGACAAATGCCTAAACAACCTCGATAAAATGATCCAGCATTGCAAGGATGCTCATCTTGTCCTTAATTGGGAAAAATGTCACTTCATGGTCAAAGAAGGAATTGTGCTTGGACACTAGGTGTCTGGCGCAGGACTCGAAGTCGACAAAGCAAAGATCGACGTAATCTCAAAACTTCCACCCCTACTAATATCAAATGTGTTAGAAGCTTTCTTGGACATGCTAGTTTTTACCGACGTTTCATTAAATATTTTTTGAAAATTGCCCGACCTCTAACTAAGCTGCTTGAAAAAGATACTCCATTTGAATTCGATGATGAATGTCAAAAAGCATTCGAATTATTGAAAGAGAAACTCACATGTTCTCTTGTGATCATAAGCCCGAACTGGAATCTTCCGTTTGAACTTATGTGTGATGCAAGTGATTTCGCAGTTGGAGCTGTCTTAGGTCAAAAAGATGGTAAAAACTTTCACCTGATCTATTTCGCAAGCAAAACTCTTAATCCAGCTCAACAAAAATACACTGTAACCGAAAAAGAACTTATGGCTATAGTTTTTGCATTCGACAAATTTAGATCCTATCTTATTCTATCAAAAAAATATCGTTCACACTGATCATTCAGCTCTAAAGCATTTGTTTAAAAAACAAGATGCTAAACCACGCCTTATTCGTTGGATACTACTCTTACAAGAATTTGACATAGAAATCAAGGACATAAAAGTACAAAAATGTCGTAGCTAACCACTTATCCCGAAATAAAAAAAGAAAAATTATAAGCGTTGACAGTAAAGGGATGATACTTACTAGAGAAAGCCTTAGGAAATCACTCAGAAATGAAACATGGTTCGCGACTTTGCAAATACTTGGTAGTGATATTATACCAAAGGGATGACGTACCACAAAGGACAAATCTTCTCTGACCTTAAACATTACTTTTGGGAAGAAACCTACCTCTTCAAAGTATGCTCTAACAAAATGATCAGACGCTGTGTATCTGGACCAGAAACCCAAACTATTTTAGATCAATTTCACCACAAACCAACCGGTGGATATTATGGACCAAATGTAACCGCTAAAAAGGTCCTAGATTCAGGATTTTACTAGCCAACAATCATAAAATAAGCTTATACTCTAGTTCGCCTTTGCGAAGCATGCCAAAAGACGAGAAATATATCAAAACGTGATAAGATTCCCTTAAACAACATTCAAGTATGTGAATTTTTTTATGTATGGGGTATTGATTTTATGGGACCATTCCCAAAATCGCATAAGTTTGAATACATTCTTGTCGATGTTGATTACGTATCTAAATGGGCCGAAGCTCAAGCTTTACCAACCAATGATGCCCGAGTGGTTATCACTTTCTTGAAGAAACTATTCTGCCATTTTGAAATACCCAAAGCTCTAATCAGCGACCGAGGTACTCACTTCTGCAACAAAATAATAGAAAAGACAATGAAAAGATATGAAGTTAACCACCGTTTCTCTACATGTTATCACCCTCAAACTAGTGGTCAAGTCAAAAACACGAACAGAGCTCTTAAAAGAATTCTTGAAAAGACTGTTAAAGATAATCCTGGTATTTGGTCAAGAAAACTTGATGACGCTCTATGAGCTTTTCACACTTCTTACAAAACACCTACCGGTACCACACCTTACAAATTAATATATGGAAAGAACTATCACCTACCGTTTGAAATTAAAAACTGTGCATACTGGGCCTTGAAGAATTGTAATCCAGATCTCATCGCTGCTGATGAAAAATAAATGTTTAAGTTACATGAATTAGATGAACTTAGACATCAATCCTATGAAAACTCTCATCTATACAAGGCAAGAACCAGAGTCTAGCACGATAGAAAACTAAGAATGAGAAAAGAATTCAAACATGGAAACAAGGTTCTGCTCTTTCACTCAAAGTATAAATTCAAACAACCAAAACTCAAATATCGTTGGCTAGGACCATACGTAGTAAAACATCAATATCCGTCCGGATATGTTGAACTCTATAGAAAACATGGAAAACATTTATTGTTAATGGCCATCAACTCAAACTATATCATGAAGAAGAAGATTATAATGACCAAAGGTAAGCAGTCACTCCCTTCTTTCCCAAAGAATGACTCACCAAGTTTGAGTCTAGCTAACGACTCTCTTAAAAATTAAGTACTTCTCGAGAGGCAACTCGTGCTTCACTTAAGTGTGGAGGAGTCCCTCCTCTATTCTTTTGCTCATATCCTTTGTTTATTTTTCTAATAAAAATCAAAAAAATATATTCTTTTTGTGTGTTTTTGTGTATTTACTTTTATGCAGGTAATATAGCTTAAAGATTTGGAAAATTATGAAGTCTGCTCAAGGATATCTCTCTCGCAACGATGCATTTCTCTATGCCCCGGGTAGTACCATTTTCCCTTAATTTTTCCCTATTTTATCTCTATTATTAGTTATCATATTGAGGGCAATGTTCAACTTAAGTGTGAAGGGGAGCCAAATAGGAAAAACTAATCATATCCATCATATCGCTCCATGTTTGCTCTGCCAAAATTTTTTACCAACTGATACTTTCAAAAACAAAAATCGTACAATATATATATGCTTTCAAAAATAAAATAAAAATGCTCTTAGTAAGGCAAATCCAACTGGATTGACACTATAGCTAGCACAACCTAGTCCACTAAATTGTCAGAAATATAAGCCTTTAGAATATTCGGGTACCCACTTTTTGTACCCAAGATAATTGATGCCTTTAGCTTGTTCGAGTTAAGGAATGAGCAATCATATGTATCTATTCCATCATTATGGATGTGTATATGTGGTTTTGTTGCCTTTTCTAGAGCAATGGTATTGGTTAGTAATTATATTTGAGTGAGCCAGTAATTTAGAAGCTCTAGAACTTGTGCTTGATCATCATTTACTAGACCAAAGCATGATTAATCATATGTTATCCCGCAAGTTTCTGTTCTTGTAAGCACTCCCTTTAGTTTACTGAAATTCCTAAGTAAAGAAGTTAAAGTTGAAAGATGAAGTCCTGTACCAAGACTTAATAATTAAAAAAATGTTTGTAATATATATAGAAGTTCAAAGAAATAAAGGCTTAAGTTCTGGCACATAAAGATTAGTATATGCTCCCGCTTCAGTATCAAGTCTGTATTCAAGTTTATGGGCGATGGTAAAAAACTTCTTGATGTGTTTGAAAGTTAAATGTGTTGCTATCTAAGTTAGTGTGATGGATTAAACTGTTAATGTTGTTAATTAAATCTGCTGATTGATTCATTTGATAGTTGAGTTTCTATTCTCAGATGGATAAAGACAAGTGAAAGGATGAAGATGAAGATTGTGGGAAATAGATTGTAACAGATTATATACTGGTAGTATATTCAGTCGTATGTATGGTTGGATTTGTTTGTTCTGGTAGTATTGAGTTAATACTGGGCGTACTAAGTTAAGTTCTGGCTCAGTTATTAGTTTGTAATGGTAGTAGTATCTGGTTTGTGGTAGTTCTGGTATTTGTTTGGTTATGTTTATAGTTTAAGTCTGTTTATGTAAGAATAGTAAATAGTTATCTTAGTGATATCTTAGGAGTATCTGAGAATGAAATGTATTTTCCTTTGACGTTTGTAAAGCCCAATTTGGGGTTTCCGTGGTGTATGAAGGAGGACCCTTCAGGCACAATGTTTATGTACGGTAAGTGGATTGAAATATCAATAGAAGCATAGAGGCTTAATAGTAATTTAGTATATATCGTTCTTCTTATTCTTGTGTTAAGATTTAGCTTTAACACTTCGATAGTTCATAGTTCATTGTCTCTAATATAGTTGATTTGGATTTATCCAAGTTATCTATAGTCTTACAAAGGCTAGTCTGGTTCCTATCCAAGGAACCTTATAGTGGTATCAGATCCTTTTAGAGGGACTCTGTGAAAGAAGAAATCAATAGAACCACAAAACAAACAAATACACTTCCTACAAATGTCATTACCTGACTAATGATGATTCTCTACAAAATCTCAGTGTGGTGAAGAATCAAACCATGAGATGCTTCAGGACACTGGTACTGCACCTAAACAAAAGACAACAGTTGTGATTCCTAAATACTATGCTATCTCAAATATCAAACTCCCTATTCTGAAGAAGGAGGAGTATGGATATATGGGCTCAATGGAGATGGAGCATTACTTGAGTACTAGTCACTAGAAAGGTTGGTGTTGTTCGGTACTTTCACCAGTTACTGCTACGAGATTCAAGTGTTGAAATGGAAAGGAAGGCTAAAATATTTTGCTGATAGCTTCCTAAGAACATTATGAGAAGATTTCATGGAATGGATATGGCAAAAGGTTGTCTGGGAAGCATCAGAATAGGTTTTGGTGGTAATGCAAATTTCATAGGAAAATGCAGAAGGTGTTTTGAAAGCAACAGTTTGAAGTCAATTTATGATATCCAATTCTATAAGGACTATGAAAAGGGTATGACAGGTTTTCAACAGTTACTTTCTCAATTGGAAGATCATGGTGCTGAAGTATATCTGAAGATGCAAATCATAAAGTTTCTTAGATCTTTGCCTTTCAGCATGGTCCAATATGGCGCAATGACAATGAGATCTATTCCAGAAATCCGATTAATTTAATCTATTGTTGGATTTATACAATAGCCTTTGGTATTTAAGCAAGAAATTTAACGGTGCTCCAAAAACATCTTCGCAAGTGCTCAAATGTTGCTTGTTGGTGTTATCACAAAGCTAAAAGGTGCACTAATAATGTTAAATGTCTAGTTTGAGTCTGAGTTGCATACAGTTCTTGCACTCCTTTTTACTATTCATCAATTTCTGAAAAGGAATTTTTGATGGTTTTGCGGATGGAGAGTAATCTATTCCCTCTTTGCCTAAACAAACTAGAGGATTGTGGGACTTATTTCATGAAGATTTGGAACATATTGATGATGTAGATGATTGTAGAGAATGGACTTCAATTGGCAAATTAGCAAGTGATTGCTATTTCGGAAGAAGATGTTGCTATAAGAAAGCAGGATTGAGAGTTTGGTGGATGAAAAATGGTCCTGTTGGCTTGACAAAAAGAGTTTGGATGCTTCAATTGTCCAACACTGGTCACTTTTGCTAGGGAATGTACAGCTAGAAGGGGATACATGATGGAAAGAAGAATAGAGAGATTCTCTTTATCAACTGTTCAGAGAAGCTGGATGCAAGAGAAGAATCAGTGGTTTGCTGGACAATGGTTGGATGGGATTGTTAATTGGGTGATCAACAGATACTGAAGTGTAAGAAACTAAAATAATGCACTTATGGGCTTTCAGTCAAGCATTATGTAGTATCTTTGTGTTCTAAAACTTGCATTGATTCTATATTAAGCTTTAAACTAAATGTATGTTGAACAAAATGAATCTGTTAGGTGATCAGAGCCACGATAATACTTGCATATTGTCAAGCTGTTAAGAAACAAGAAGCTTCACATGGTACTTCTCAAAAATAGAACTTTCTCTAAATGAAAGAGATTGCATTTCAAAGCTAATGAATTACATGAAAAAGATGAAAAAGCTTAAAAGATATAGAAGAATTAGGACATGAAAGCTTGCAAAAGAAAAAGGAACAATTGCAGGAAGTATAGTAGATTTATGGAAAGATATCTTCCAGAATTTGGAGATTAATTAATTCTGGCATGAGTTCAAATGATAAATTGGTTGGGTTTAAATTACATTAATGATGAGGTTCTAAGTTATGAGGAGAGAATAAACTTCTCTGTTTTTAAAGTGTTCAAAAGAGGATTCCAATAGGGAAAACTTTGTACAGTAGAGATTTACTACAACTAATGATTTTAAAGGAGTTCGCTCACATCCTTTAAGTGGTGATTATACTCCTAAACTCAAGAGGAAGAATTTATGATTTTTGTATGTGTTGTATGGGTATAAAGGGTCCTTCAAAAAACCTGAATTAGTGTGTCAGATGTCAATTCCTCTGTCATTCACTCTGTCAATGACAAATGACAGTGTATGATCATGTGGAAATACCTCTGAGCATCTTCTGAGGGAATCTGATTCAGAAAGTTTAAGTAATACAATGAGATGTCTAAGTCAAGGTTAGAAGTACAGAATGAAAAAGGATGTGTTGCTCCAAAAATCATAAGAATTTGAAACCTGGTTGTGTCTCACACATAAAAATCTAGGCAACCACTCAAAGATAAAGAAACACATAAAGTTATAGGATGTACTCGGATATGTATGATGAAAGTGATTACTAGGGGGAAGTTACTCTTTTACCAAATGAAAAGTTTTGTTTGTGGTAGTTAAGTCATTTGAATTAAAGATTGTGTCTATTGTGGAAAGAAAATGGCTAGGAACTTGAGGTTAAGAGGGTTGTTATTACTGGTATTGGGGTTGCAAAGACCAGTATGGATCAAATGCAAACAGGATTAATCTTTGCCTATTCAATTTGTTTAGATCAGTAAACTTAATGCTGGTAGGTCCCGCAAAGTTTAATTCTGTTAGGCCTAATTTTTAGATAACTGGTTAGGACATGAATAGTATTTCTAGTATAGGCAAGAAGTTAATGCTGTTAGTCCTAAAGTTAATACTGTTAGACCTAGACAGCCAGTAACTCACAAACCCAAACAGTATGAGTCCCAAAAGACCACAGATGAATCAAATTAATCAAAGAAGGGATTTTTCAAAATCATATTCATCTGTAAGAAGGGACCATTTGTCAAAAAACGACAGCACAAATGGTTATTTAATGATGTATTGGGAAGTTGGGGATTGATGTTTAGACTCGAACAAGTTATAATTGCGGAAGAACTCTAGACCAATCATCACTTATAAAGTGGACTACTTCTGTATTAGAAATGTGATGCAAATGGTCCAAAGGCAGACCAAGCCTGCAAAGGTGGGTCCCTAAAGAAATAATTTCTCTTTTTTCATGTGGGAATATACACAGTAATGAACATGGTAGATAGAGGTATATTTGATAGTGGATGCTCCGGGCACATGACAGGTAACAAGGATCACCTGCGAGCGATTTTGACAGAATTTCAATGTGGGAATCTGTTACTTTGGAGGTAGCATAAGCGCGCTACATATTGGTAAAGCGAAGAATAAGAGTTGGTATTTAGGTTTTTACGCACCCCTCAGTTGTATTTATTTGTAAAAGTGTACCAGGGCATTTTAACCTTTTCTCAATATCATCTAAATTTGGGATAAAGCAGCACTAGGTTCTTTTTACTGAATGTGAATGTCTTGTTGTGTCTTATGACTTTATGCTGCCTGATGGAAAATAGATACTTTAAAGGTCCTAGACATCACAGATGTTGTACGTTTTGACATGAAGGACAACTTCTCGGCTCAATAAGTGTTTTGCTGTTTTATTACAAATGCCAGACATCTGATGAATATAAATTCTGGCATTAGAGATTTAGTTCATATCATATTTTAAAAAATTAATCTAAACTTGTGAAGGGAAACCTTGTCAGAGTCTAACTTCCATAGTTTTCAAAAATGACCACACTTGTGTTGGCCTGCCATAGAAAGGCAAGCAAACAGGGCCTCTTGCAGGGACAAGTGTAGAAAGATGATCACTGTGACACTTACTACCTTGCATTATGGATTCTTTTTGGTTCCTATCTTCTTGTGATGAAAGCATTAAATCATGCTAGTTATTGCCTTGTATCACTATTGAATTGTTCAGATTTAGTTGGGTTTTCTTTTTGGCTTTTCATAAGGTTTGAAACTAGTGGCATTCATCGCAGTACGCTGTAGTTTAGGCAGATTGAAAATCCAGCTAATTCAGAGGCGTTAAAATCATTAGATCAGATAACGGAACGAATTTAAGAATAGAGAATGATGCTTGAATTTTTGTGCGAACAGGGGATAAAAAAGAGTATAGTACTGATACGTAATAAACAAACCAAAATGAGTTGCTGAAAGAATGGAATCATGAACTATTGATTTGGGTGCTAGAAACTATGCTAGCACGATTCTCTCTTACCTACCTCTTTTTGGGCAGACAGCTGTTAGTACTGCATGCTATTATTTTTAATAGGGTAAGAGTGACAAAACCTCAAAACAGAAAACTCCTTATGAGCTTTTGTTTTGGCAAGACAAACAATTATTAGCTATATAAGACCTTTTGGGTGTCATGTTACCATTTTTTTTTTTTTTTTGCCGTAGTTCTCTTAGTGTACTTGGCAAATTTAGGGAAAATTGATGAGTGGATTCTTAGGTTGGTTACTCACTAATAGCTAAGCCATATAGGTTTTATAATTTAGTAACTCAAAAGAGTAGAGTAAATTTCTTGCATGTGTTAATTTTCTTGAAGATAAACCAATGTCAAAGGAGTAGGATATAACTTGAATGTTTGTCAATGACTATCTACTGATCTATTGAAACTATATTCTGTATTTAGGAGAATCAAGCTAACGCCCAATGCAGGTGCTTCTGAAGGTAGACTAACGTACAGGTACTCCCAACTATTCTATTGCTTCTGAGGGAAAAAAGATGAGAAGGCAGAAGCTTATTGTTGTGCCTTCATCTGTAAGGGTCTTATGATGAAGTAAAAGATGAATCATGGGACAGTCTTCCAGACAAATTAAAGAAAGAGGAGTACCTTGTCAGTACCTCAAAAGTGGGCAAGAAGGATTACTCTACTGACTTTTAGAAAGAAAATCTAAGATTCAAGCTTTTTAGAGTGAGTTGAAGAATTGGCCCTTAAAAGCATTTAAGGACAAGTCCTTGAAATCAACTACTTACCAGTACTCCATTCAACGTTATTACTGGTAGTCAAACAGATTTTGATCTGGTATGCTTGTTCATGATGATTAACTTTAGGCCAGAGTCGAAATCTTTTACAAGACTGAGACAGGGATCTTTGAGATGCATCTTATGCATGAGGAGGGTGTGATAACTGACTTCAAGTCAGTCATTCTACTGTAAAAGTTGAGTCAGATACTTCCTACATACTTTAGGATTCATGTGTATTCACACAAAACGTCAAATTACTTGGTGATGCCTAAGGCAGCTGTGCAAACTAGGAGCAAAGTGCAGAAACAATATCAGTGAGCTCCTGCTCTGCTCAATCATATTCAAAAGCAGAAAGAAGGAAATCGCCAAATTTCAAGATCAAACATCCTTGTTTGTTTGCCTTTTTTTGCTTTCTATCTCAGGAGGATCTAAGAAGATTGCTGATGCTTTTCAAGATGACAGTTGGGTTTAAGCACCATTGAAGAAGAACTGTTACAGTTCAAGCTTACAAAACAAGTTATGGGGTCTTGTAGATTACCTCATGGAATGAAGGGTGATTGGCACCAAGTAGGGTCTACAAAAATAAAAGAGGATGAAAGTGTGTGGTTGTGAGGAATGTAAAGCAAGGTTGGTGGCCCAAGGGTACACACAGGGAAGAAGGTTATTGTCTATGATAAGTTTTTGCTCATGTGGCAAGAATAGAAGTATCAGGTTGTTTTTAGCTTTGCCTTATTTTATGGGTTTATAGTTTACCAATGGATTGTTAAAAGTGCTTTTATGTATGGCAACTAATAGATGAAGAGGGTTATGTATCCAATCTCCTGGTTTTGTTGATTGATCATCCAATTAAGGTTTATAAGGTGGTCAAAAGCTTTATAAGGATGCACCAAGCCCTACGAGCTTGGTATGTAACTTTATCAAATTTGTTAGAGAAGCGATGGTATACAAGAGGGGCACAATGACAAGAACTTTAGTCATTAAAAGAGTCAAAAGGATATCATGCTGGTTCAAGTACTATGTGGTTGTTATCATTTTTGGTTTCTACCAAATCAAGTCTTTGGTGTGATGGAGTTTGAAGCCTTATTGAAAAGCAGATTCTGATGGTTCATGCGGTGAACTCACATTTTTCTTAGTCTACAAGTCCAAACAGCTCAAGGGAGGAATTCTTTATCTTCTGGAAAGTATGTAGCTGAAATACTCAAGAAATTGATCTTATGAAATGTGAAAGCTACAATAACCCCATGGAGACAAGGATGCCTTGTGACAAAGGATGAGGATGGCTTTTGATGTAGAGGTACTACTTGTACAGTTCAGGGATAGGTGCCCTTATGTACTGAACTTGCCTCTAGACCTGATATCTATGTATGCGTATTGGTTTGTACAAGTTTTCAGGTAACTCAAGATTATCATCTCCAATGCGATGTCAAGTGGATCTTCGAAGATCATTCTCAAGGGCAAACCAAACGTGGGCTTATGGTGTCCTAGGGATGTCTATCCTTTCGACTTGGAAGAATTCTGTTCGGTTGTGACTATGGTGGGTCAGCTCTTGACAGAAATCCACAATAGGTGGTTGTCAATTTCTTGGACAAAAAGGACTTATCCTCATGGGAATGTAACGAAACAGTCAATTTGTGGTCCCATTTAACAACTGAAGTGATTATAGTAGCTGCTGCAAATTGTTGTGAACAAGTAATGGTGGTTCAAAATAGAGATTGTTGGGGACTAGGTTTCAATTTCATGAATAACAAAATCCACATTGATAATGAAAGCATAAAAATTCCGGCATTGTGAAGAATCCTGTAATCACTCCATGACAAAGCACATCGAGATTCGTTCTCACCATTTCATATAGAGATTGTTATGAGAAAGAAGCTTCAAAGTGTGGAGAAAATTCAGCACGAATTATAATGTAGCAGGACTTGTGTTTGACGCCAAATGTTTGATGGACCACGGTTAATTACTTGGTGGTTAGCATTGATGATTCAACCCATAGCAAACATTTTATGGGGAGGCTTAGTTGTCTAGTTTGTTTAATTCTGGTAGCTAAATTATCATTAATACTGTTAGTTAAGTTTCTATTAATACTGGTAGTTAAGTAGAGTTAATTCTGGTAGTTAATACTGGTAGTTATGTCATATTAATACTGGTAGTTAAGTAGAGTTAATTCTGGTAGTTAATACTGGTAGTTAAGTAGAGTTAATTCGGGTAGTTAGTTTTTATTAATTCTGTCTATCAATTTTCTTTGCAGCTGGTTTTTCTTTGTTTTAGACTAGCTCTGCAGCACTTGCATGGATGTGCAGATGAAAGGCAGGAAGTTTAATAAGGTTTTTAGTTTTGTAATTTCTTAGTACATACTTAATTGGTTGAAAACTGAATTAATTCGGAGTTGACTCTTAATTAATTAGGGTTGACCAAGAATTATTTGTTCATGGTTGGGTACATGTTAATTACTGGTAGGTTATTGATAATTGCTGGTGTGGGGAAATTTGACTTTCTTTTGTTTTATCACTGTTTAAATGTTACCGTTAGAGATTTTTACGGCGCAATAGTCGTACAACAGAGAAGCTATATATAGATAAAGTTTGATTTCTCTTTCATACTTTTCTTTTTATTGCTATCTCCTTTTTGCAAAGTAAAAATTTCCTTTATAACGAAAATATGTCAGAGTTCTGTTACCAGCATTACAATTTCAATCGCATCAAAACTTCCCGAGTACATTGATTCGATTGTCCATGGTAAATTAATGTAATATAATTTTTTTTGTTTTGGGGGAACGAAAAACAATTCAAGTGGGTTTTGGATAGCCTGGACGAAATGTGCAGGGTTTGCTGAAATAGTGAATTTCTCTTGAGGTTACAACCTCAGGTATGCCTTTAACTACTAATCATTTAATCTATGATTCCTACTCGTGTCAAACAAGTTTTTGGGCAGACTGCAACTGCCAAACTAACACTGATGGGACTCTAGAAATTAATGCAACTCTTGATACAAATAAGGTACATAATCTCTGACAGGCGTCATTTAGTGGATTCACTTTTTAGAAGACGCCACAGAATTACAATGTTGCCAAAAAGTGATGGAATTTTTGAGGGAATGGGGGCAATAGGTATCCTAATGATTGGAACTTTTACTTTTGAAAAAATTTTTTCTCTCCCTCGATGGAGATATTTTGTCCTTCATCTTTTGCACTGTATAAGCTATAAAAGTGGTGGATTGGGATTAATTTGGTAGCATTTTTTCTACTGCCTTGATCTGTGTATCACTGGTAGAGTTTATAACTTTTCAAAACTCATTTTTGATGGTATGGTGGCAAATTTGAAAAGCAAGACAAAGTTTTTGATGTATCCTCGATTTCTGCAAATGATCTTAAATATTCAAACGGAAGATAAACACCTTTATCTAGCTGTGAGCCTGATCATAATATCTTTTGGAATATGAAAAGGTTTTCGAGGGAACGCAAGGACCTTTATTGCCTGTCTAGTTACTTGTTGCTACTAACCCAAATGCAGGACAAGAACACGCTGCTGAGGCTCAATCCCAACCATCATCATCAACACCTCAAGTACAATCTCATACACCTATACCTAGACCACCACCTATACCTACACCATCACCTATACCTATACCTATCCTACTGCTATCAACAAATACCTGACACTGAACCTCACCATTCTGTGCATCATCTATGAGAGCCATCTCCTGTCCAGACCAACACTTTTCTGCCCCACAAGGAACAGGATTTAGGCGCAATTGTCTATGTTGATTTTATTCAAAGCTGTTCCTAAGTGAGATATCAAGAATAGACAGCCTGGAATCGGATTCAACAAACCATGCTCGACAATGGGATAATTGCTATTGTGAAGTTAGTCAGAAAATGAAGGAAGTTGGGAGGTTTTTGAAAAGGTGAATATGGTTTTTGTCAGATTCTGAAAAGAAGAACCAGAGGGCTCAAGGGAGGAAAAATGTCATGATGACTATTAGATTTCTTCAAAACGAGGATTGGTTACTCTCTTGTTACAACAAAAATGTAAAAGCTTCAGGGAGGAATCAAGTGAAGAACATAAGTCCAAACACTCTTAAAGCAGCATAAACTCTCTCCAAGGTTGCCTCTTTGAAAAGCCAAGGTCTAATGACTAAGGGTGAAGGGGGATACATAGAGAAGTAAAGAGGCTAAAGGGGATAGAAGTAGTCTCAAGCTTGGATTTTAAGAAGAAAGTTGATACTGGGTGCTGGACTCAAGTTAATAATGCTGAAGGGTTTAGTACTGTAGTACTAAACTTAGTACTGGCTAGTGAATCAATGTTAGTGAACTGTTGGTGATAAAAAGTCTATTCTTCTCCTATAAAGTGCCAAGAACAGGATAAGCTCCTATGATCATGAAGAAACTCCTAAGAAGTCGTTGAACAAGTTTTACAAGAGGAGCTAGCCTTGGAGAAGTCATTTAGGTTGGATACTATGCAAAAAAAAAAGGAGGTGGCAGTAGACAATTATACATTTGGATTCTCTCCTAGCACAAAGGATTTGCAGAAGAAGAAGAAAATTGAATGTAGCACAGAAGAAAGAAAAGCTTCAAGTTCAGTTTGAAGCTAAGCATTACACAAATGAAGATGGGTTTTTTTAGAGCGAGATTGACGCTAATGCAGGAGTTTTCAATAAGCATGATAGGACGTGAAGTAAAGGAGAAGATTTTGCAAAGAAAATTGGTTGTTCATTGTTCAATCATATAAGATATATTTTGACAGAAGAAAGAGCTAGTGCTAAATGCAAACAAAGCCCTTGGGGGGGGGGGGGGGAAAAATAACCCAATCAAGCTGAAGACTTATATGAAATAATGGGATAAAATTTTTTTTTTTTTTACCTTGAAGAATCAAAGGGACAATGGAAGTCTATCTCAAGGTGAAGAATTTGAGTTTTGATGAAGTCAAGAAGGAATTTGATAAGCTTGTGAAACAGCTTGAGTCCTTTGCACCAATAAATTTTAAACCACTAAAGCTAGTTTGAAAGGATTTGGTGAAGAGGCTTCAGACAAAGACTCCTCATAAAGGACTAAAGATGATGAAGATGTTGAAGAAAAGGATGATGAACCAACCAAGAAGTCTGGAAAAAGAAGAAAACAGATGGCAAGAAGAGGGTTGCATACAAGTTGATAAGGATGACTCTGAAGGTTCAGATGAAGATAGTGAACAAGATGATTCTGTCACAGGTACAATTAACTCGAGCCAATTAATGCCTGTCCTATAGCTATGATAAACACTAGTATAACCTCCTACGTAAGATCTTCAAGCAAGGAGGAAAACGGAGCTACCGAAAATTAGTTAGGGACGATGGACCTGAGTAGTGTACATTTATTTTTGGTGTCTATGTTGTAGGTTATATCTAGAGATGATCTTACTGTGGTATATGGATAGTGGATGAATTGATATGGGATGGATGGATCTAGATGGATGAGCTAGACGAAGGTCTTTTGGAAGTTATTTGAAGAGTTATCTTTACGAACCTCTTAGTCTAGTATCCTATATGGAGTGAGATAGGTCAGAAAGGATCATAGTTGGTGATTTATGAGTCCTGTGTAGAGTACTATTATTTGAATTTAGAGTCAAAGGTTACAATTATATTTTATAATATGTTGATTGAAGTCATAATTCATTATCTGCTGAGATGTGCGAAGTCTTGCTAGGTTAGAACACTACAAGGGAGGTAAGGCCAGGATGAAAATTAGCTACAAAATGTTAATCAATGATGGAAAAGCAAGCTGGTATTAGGAAGTGTGAAGTTTGAAAAGTTAGAAGTCTAGGGATAGGAGATGAGTGAAGGATAACACTGTGGAGGTGCTATGAACTAACCACAAACAACTGGTTATCAGTTCACCATGTCTATCAAATAAGGAGCTGGCTAGTCCAGGAGCTAATACGGCTCTTGGTAAAGAATATCTTAAATCGTTCTGTTCTATGGTTGACAACTTGCAAATAAGTTGTATGGTTTTCAACTCACCATATCTGTCTAAGTGAAGAGTTGGCTAGCCCACAAGTTTATGGCTTGTGGTAAAGGCTGTGGAAAAACCATAACTAGTCCATAAGATTATGGCTTATGGTAAAGACAAATTGCAAATCCATATTAGATGGTTGACACTTTACCAAAAAGTAGATGGTATATCAACTCACCAAGTTTCATGTACAAAGAGTTGACATGGTTATCAATCCACCATGGAATTTACCTTTTCTAGGTGCCAAAGGATTGACTAGCCCTGAGCAAACGGCTACAGGTAAAGGCATATCAAATCCGTTTATGGCTGTAATGGTTTGCCAAAAACCATATGGTATTCAACTCACCAATGTTTCATGTACTGAGAGTTGAAATGTTTTTAGTTAACCATGGACATACACCTTTCTAGTGGCCAAAGGACTGACTACTCCAGAGTGAATGGCTAACTGGTAAAGAGACATCAAATCCATTTAAAATTTTCAATGATTCACCTCTCACAGGAGTTAACATACCTGGAAGTGATGAGAATATACTGAAACTTTATGATTTGATGTACATAATTGTCAATGTTGCTGAGATGATGGATTGCTGAAGAGCTTTGAAGAATAGTTGCTGCAAAGATAAAAAGAGAAGACTTGAAGTGTTGAAGATCAAGAATAACTTGAAGAATTCTATTTACAACATCCTCAGAAAGCTTAAAGTATTTAAAGTAAAGATCAAGAATGTTTTAAAGGAACTTGAAGTTCACAAGTGAAGATCAGGTTAGGGGAGGATTGTTGGGAAAATAGATTGTAAAAGACTTAATACTGGTAGTATAACAGTTAAGTCTGGTAGTAATAGTTAGTTCTGTTAGTATTGAGTTAATACTGGCAGTACTAAGTTAAGTCTGGCAGTACTAAGTTAGTACTGGTAGAGTAGCAGTACTAGAGTTAGTACTGGTCATAGTTAGTTCTGTTTATAGTTAAGTCTGTTTATGTAACAAAATAGTAATAGTTATCTTAGAGATATCTTAGGAGATATCTTAGGAAAGGATATGTATTATCCTTTGACGTTTGTAAAGCCCATTAGGGTTTCCTTGGTGTATAAGAGGAACCCTAAGGCACAATGTTATGTACGAGTAAGTGATTGAAATATCAATAGAAGCATAGAGCTTAATAGCAATTTAGAATTATTGTTTCTTCTTTATTCTATTCTTGTGTTAAGATTCCGCATTAACACTTGATAATTCATAGTTAGTGTCTCTCATATAGTTGATTTGGATTTATCCAAGTTATCTATCGTCTTACAAAGGCTAGTCAGATCCTAAACCAAGGACCTACAAGCTTTGTCTGATAGCTTTCGGCTCCCAGCTGAACATCATCTACTCTTTTATTGATCACTATTATTTAGATGTAGAGTTGAAGAGCATTAATCAAATCAAATTCATCTATGCCATTGATGTTGTAAATCTTGTTCTGAATCTTGAGCGATTATAAGTCCTCAATGTTGTTTTGGTTCAAATATGGGAAGTCAGCATTTGCAAACATATACTCCTTTTCATCTGTTCTTTTTACTACTATCACCTCCAGATATTCATATCCATACTTCTTGTTAACTTTAATAGTCTGAACGCTGATGATGTTGAGCTTGGAGTAGTGACTTCTGTCTGATGTTCCCTTTGTAAAACCATTAATGGTGTGCATCCTAGTGGTGAATACCCAACTCAACATCTTTGTTGTACTTTTGAATGCTTGGTCTCCAAAGATAGGAAATCATTTCTTCAATCCCTTCTTACTCAGATCTGGCAACCTTGATTTTTGTCACCTAGAGAGCATACTTCTTTTCTTTATTTCCATACTTCAAGTATTCCAATTTGTGGTTGAAGAAGTAGCTTGTTGGGATTGTCTTTCTACCTAGAGGTCCTACTAAGGGTAATGGTTTGCTCAGATCATCATGAAACCTATTTCCTTCTGGGTTAGCCCAATCAATCTTATCAGTTAAAGCTATATGGTACTGTTCCAAGTTGTACGTAAGCTTGCCACTGTTCTTGAACCTGTTCTTTAGGAGCTCAAATGCTGGAGCTTCCAAGTCTTCTTTTGTGATCTTGTCTTTGTTGAGGAATTTCTTCATACATTTTCCAAACATGACTACTGAACCATTCTGAAGCTTGTGTTTCTCTAGCTCTTCCTCTACATAAACAAGCTCATAAAACTAGCTTTGTTTCCGAAGTTCCTTTTCTGCTTTCTAAAACTAAACATGGTTATGTTTACCAAGTACATCAGACTGTGCCTTATGTTCTTGCTCTTCAACCTGTCTTGGTTCTTTAGCATCTTCAACTCTTTCATAGTATGAAGTATCCTCTTGATCTTTGCCTTTCTTAGATGAAGACCCACTGGCACCCTTTCGCCTCTTCATCTTTTTCTCCCCCTCATGATTTTCAGGAGGATCCTGATCATTGTGACATCGCTACTTTGTAGAGGTCTTTGCTTATCTAAATCGTGCTTGGAGTTCATCAACTTACATTGATTCTTGTAGAGCATCATATAGAGCATGATATTTTTCATGTTTTAGATATGTGGCTGTTTTAAACATCTTTTCATACAGTTGAAGTTTTAGCTCATACTCTGTAGGGTCAGCAGTTATTGTGGAGTTAGACTGGAATAGATTGACCAGATTCTTATTTATTACATCAAGTATAGTTCCTTCCAGTCGAGGTTGAACAAAGTCGGAGTCTGCTTTAGGAAGAAGCTTTAGCACTTGAGTCTTGAACTCTTTAACAACGTTAGCTTAAACAGATTGCTTGGTGGCTTCAGCATTATTGTCTTGAGACAAAGCATTAAATCTTTGCTCATGATCTTCCAGCCTTTGCTTGACAGCCTTCTTCCAATCGTTCTTTTTTTGAATTGCCTTTTTCAGAAGTATCTTTGCTCGCTTTTTCTTTGTCTTTGTTGGTGGAGTAGCTGGTGGAGTTTCAATGACATTTTCGGCAGGATCTTGTTATGTTTCTTAAATTGTCACTAAAAGTAGTGCAACCGTCATTGTTGTAGACTTAATATATAAAGGTTAATTTACTAGCTCGGTCATTTGAATTTCAGGAGGGTCATTCAAATACCTACGGACGTCTTCATGAGAAGTAATAGTCACACTAGGACTATGAGGTTAAGGTTCTGGTTGTGCTTGCACCAGCTCCTTGACATGTGGACGAATCATAAAATCTACAGTCTGATCATTTTCAGCATCAGAATCTTTGTCAAAGTCATTAACATTATCTGCATCATCAGAATCTTCATTTTCATCTTCATTATCAGACACATCATTGTCATCTCCATTATCAAAGTCTTTATCACTTTTAGTCTTGTCATCATCAGTAGAATTCCAGATAGAATTATCAAAAGAATCACTATGGTCTAGTGAGTCTGGTGCTGCACCTGAACCTTCTCCCGGAGCCTTTTTGATTTCTTATTGAATCCTTTGCTTCTTGATTTCCTTACTTTGTTTCTTTAAGTTCAATAGTAGCTGGGATTCATGTGATGCTTGTTCCTGAGCTTTGAGTTTGACCTTTAGGTGTTTGTACCCTTCATCTACTTTTTGTTGACTTGTTTCTTGAGCACAAGAGCAACATGTTTATGTTTGCTTCTTCGTTCTTTTTCTTTTTGCTGATTTTCTTCCTGATTGACAAGCTTAGAATAATCAAGAGCTTGGTCTAGATCTTCCAACATATTATCAGTAGATGTGATTGTTCTGGATCGTCTTGGAACTGCATCTTTCTTCTTCTTGGGCTTAGGAACATTAAAATCTATGTCACTTTTGCACATATATCCTTTACCATGACCCTTTCTTGGTGTAGGAGTACTAGATTGTGCATGTGGATACTTTGCCAAATAATTCACATAAGCATTACACTCCTTGATCTCCTTTCTCATCATTTCCTCTGGAATTGGCATTCTGAACGTAGGCTTACCTTTTGGTTCTCCCTTTGCTACATACTCTAGTTTCTCTAAACGTGCTTCTTTACCGACACTGTGAGGTGTTGAATCTAATCGTTTGTTTAAGTTAGGACTGTTTGATAGAAGGTATTGTATGATGAGTTTGGTAAATCTGGGGTAAGGTAATGTTTCTTGCTTAGTGGCTTTATTCTTTATGTTGTTTATTTGGAACTAAAAATCTTTCCATATAAGCTCAACAAATTCAACATTTTCAGAATTAACTATTCCTCACAGAATCTGCATAATTAGTCCCCTTGCTCTATCAATTCCTAAGGCCTTACAGTTAAGCTTTTGTTGAGAATGCTCAAAAATGTCCTCTAAGCATGATGTAGTCTGTTTACCACCACTTGGGAAATTGTTGTCAGAGAATCTGCATACCCCAATTTCTTGATGAAAGTAACAAGTTCATCTTGGACCAGTGGTTGAACAAATTATTGGTTGGGTTGTCTTGGAGAGATTTTCAAAGCATGACGAAAGAAGTCAGCTCCAATTTCAAAGCGTTAGTAATCCAAGACGAAGTAATATTTGTTGTTTTCATTCTTGATAGCTGTGTGCCAGAACTGTTGCATATAAATCTCAGGAGCAGCAGTTGTGAGAGTTATTGCGTTGTAGATTGTGTGGTGCTTGAGAATATCCAAAGTGATTTCAAATAGAGGCTCATCTTGTGTTTCATCTGGATCTATCCTCACGTAGCTTTTGTTAGGAACAAATCTCATGTTAGTGGGGCACAACTACTCTTCACTTCTCATAGGTTGTTGAGCCATTTGAGGTACTTTTGATCAAAAACAAGTTTTTGATTTATTCTTGATTTAGCGAAATAGGTCGAGAGGGTTTTGCGGTTTGCTTTTTGAAAAATAAAACTAAACCGCAACTTACGGTGTTTTTATGAAAATTTTTTCGGGATTTGGCAGATTTGGTCCTTAGAGTTTAGAAACCTTTTTAAATTCTTATAAAACTTTACCTTAGTTATAAATAACAATTAGGTATTGTCTATTTTAGCCCTTTAAGTTTCTAAATCCTAAAACACTTATTACCAAATCAACTTTAAGCCTTAAAGTTATTAACTTAAGACATTTTAATCTCTTGGAGTTAAAATAAATTATCTCCCTCTTAAATTGTGTCTCGTTTAAGTTAAAACTTTTTCCCGATTCTTTCTGGTGATATGTTTTGAAAGCATTTTGACTTTGAAAATTTAGAAGCTCATTTCTCCCCCTCGAACAAATATCCGTAGTATATTTAAAGATTCCGTGGATTTGTTCGAAAGTATGAATTTCATTTTAAGCAAGTGTGGAAAATTTACTGATTTAAGCACTGTCTCCCCCTTAAACAAAGACCCGTAGTCTATTTAAAGGTTTCTTGGATTTTTTCAAGAGATCAAATTTCTTTTGAAAACTTTTTCCATTGATGATAAAACTGATTATGATTTATTTCTAGCTTTCAAAAATTGATTGATCCGAACATGATTTGTAAGATCATTTTTATAAAGGAAAATTGTTCGGGTCTAAGAAGATTTCTCTTCTTTTTAAAGAATAAATGCACTGACATGTACACTTATCTTATCTAGAAAGCCCGGATTGAGCACTAATTGTACACAAGCCTTTTCTTGAGTTTCAAAACTTGGAATGTTTTGATTGATAAACTCAAGACTGAAAAGATTTCTCTTTTCGTTGTTAAGGATAAACGCACTGAAGCGTACATTTTCATTTTATCTGAAGACCGGGTTGTTATTTAACATTTAATAACAAACTATAGAAAATTTAGAAATGACATGTTTTAAAATCTTTGAACTTTCACTCGAACTTTATCTATAACCCCGTGTCATTATTGAATGACATTTCTAAGATCATAGATATTATCGATATTGAAAGAAATGTTGAGAGTATTATTTTTGGATTTTTCAAATTTTTTGATTTTGTATTTTCTTTTTTGGTTTTATATTTTTGTAATTTGTTTTTGTAAAAAGTTTATAAAAAATGAAAAATCTTTTTGAGTTTTTGTTTAAACTATTTTACATATTATACAAGGATACATGAAGTAGTAATGAAAATTACTCTTCTTCTGACTCCGCAAGACTTTTCAGCTCTTTAGGCATAATGCTTTGCATGCCTAGGCGGTTGATGAGAAATTTGAAGCGTTCTCTTGCGAGTGCTTTTGTGAAGATATCCGCCAGCTGATAAGAAGTCTTGACAAAGTATAGCTCAACAAC
>BQNB010063335.1:0-35725 GCA_026074375.1 Tanacetum coccineum | reverse complement strand
GGAATGTACAGAGTTGTCACAACACAAGAATCATAAACAAACGAGGGTAAGAGTGGTTTATCTTCTATAGGAATGAATGATGCATCTAGTGTTAGAAGACTAATGAATAGAGATTTACATGTCAAGAATAGTGTCTTAGCTAACTCTAAGAATTCAACAAAGAAAGTAGCAGTTTATGTTAGGAAAAAATAAGCAAACAGATAATACATCTGCAAATTTTATCTCAAACAAAGAGAATGTAAATGATGTTAATGTTGCAAATGCTGATAAAGCAAAAACTCTGTTATGTGTTTCTTGTATGCAAAATGTGCTTATTCCATGTCATGATAAATGTCTTGCAAAATATAAATTGAATGTACATTTAAATGTTCATAGATCCTTATCCACTAATTCTAGAACACCAAAATCTTCAGACACTACTTATGTAGTTCTTAAGACCAGGTTTTCTAAGAAGTTGACACAATCTAAGTCTTTAGATACTACTTTTGTAGTCTCTAAACCTAAGATTGATGAAGGATGTTGGGAATTAAGAGCTTCTACAAGGATATACTGCAGATGGACTTAGTACTGCTATTTAAAGATTTGTGCTGCTGCTGTAGATAGAAGAATATAAACTAAGTCGTTAGTACTGCTAGTTGTAATAGTTAGTACTGTTAGTTATAGTTAGTACTGCCAGTACAAAATGATAGATCATTAGTACTGCTAGTTAGTTTATTAGTACTGTTAGTATAAGAAGTTAGTACTGCTTAAGTGATATGTATGAGATATATTAAGAATAGATATGCATGATCACTTAACGCGGTTTGTAAGCCCATTAGGGTTTTCCTTAGTGTATAAAAAGAACCCTACGGCATAGTTAAAGATATCAATCAATATAGAAAAGTCATAGCTATTAGGCAAAGCATATAGTTGTTTTGTGAATCATTCAATATATTATGAGTTAAGAGAAAGATCTTGTGTTACCATTACATTGATTTATTATTCTTCTGGTGTATAAAGATTAGATTCCGCATAATATTTATATATATTACTCAAGGTTTATATCATAGTTGTTTTAGATCTTTCTAAGATAACTAAAGCTTCAACAAGCTAATCAAAGATCTGTTAAAAAGGGATCAACAATAGCGACATAAATAGCGTCACAAAGTTGAGGCCGCTACAAGTCAATGGCACCTACAAAGGCTTACAACACAAGTATCGCTCCAAATCAGCGGCATCTATAGCAACTTGCAACAAAAGCATCGCAAAAATTAAAGACACAAAAATCGAAGTTTACAAAACAATGTCGCTGAAATCAACGATGCATATGGCGACAAGATGGTGTCACTAATAAATAACGACAGACCATGATGTTGCAACTCTGCGACATCTTTTTGTGACGTTGTTGAAGCCGTTGATGAAGTTAGAGACTAACTTTAAACGACACAAAAATCTGCGACTCATATACATGACATCCCCTTTGATGTCGCTAAATGCGTCGTTAGTTACGAAATGTGTCGTTAAACAGTTTCTACAAGCGTCGTTAAAACGTCTTTTTCTTGTAGTGAGTAATTCCTTGTTGAAAGTTATTCTTCGAAGTTATTTTTATCCAATTTTTTCTGTAGTGAGCATGGTTCTAAAAGGCGCGCAAAGGCCTCGCAAAGGCGCGAGGCATAATCTCCACGCCACGCAATAGACCAAGGCTTGGGCTTAAGGCTTGACGGGAGATGAGGAGTGAAAAAACGTGATAAGACGCGATAAAACGTGATGCGTGGAAGCTTTTTTGAATTCAATTTCGATAAAAATCGTATTTTTATATAGAAATGAAAAAGATTACATACAAATATAGTTTCTTGACTTTATTCCTTATGTATGACACATACAAAAATATTACATACAAAAATCGTATTTTTATATAGAAATGAAAAAGGCTTGGGCTTAACTCAATGTATTTGTAATATGATATAAATATATAAATTTATAAATATTTTCATATTTTGTGTCGCTTTAAGTCACGCCTTAAAACGCCATGACTCGCCATGGCTTGCAAAGGGCGTGAGGCTTGACCATGCTGCCACGCCACGCCTCACGGTATTTATAACCTTGGTAGTAGTAATTCCTTCTTAGTAAGATACGAGCTAGGGTTGTAATAAAAAGGTTTGAACTCCACAAGTGTCAGCAGTTGAGTTGTAAGGGGATTGGAGGCCACGAATTTTAAAATAGTTAGGGTTTTATAGTGGGACATGCTGCTTAAAAAGCTGTCTTGTGGAAAGTGAAAAAACATGATAAAACATGCATTGAAAATTTACACGTGTTTATTTCTTACGCGTTTGATACATTTGGTTTTCATGTACCTAAGATGGTGGAGCTCCTCAACAGAGTCTAACGGATTGTACATTGTAATGTTATGACATTTAGATCCACAAACATTATTTTCAAAATAATTAGTTTTAAATTCATATAAAGCTAGTGACGCAAGTTGTTACTCGTTTGCTTTTCACCTCCATGTAAATCCTATTATAATTAAACAACTAATCTATTATGGTAAATGAAAGATTCCTTTGAAAAAAGAACCTAAGAACACGCAGAAAACATATAAACCTATTTTTTCTGAAATTTCCATGGTGAACGAAAAAAGATAACTAGTTTTCAGCTTTTATAACTAAAGTTTTGAGAACTTAGATTTAGAGTTATCAAGAATTTGTAGAGTTGTCAAAAGAAATAAGAGATACAATGTTTTCAATGAAATTAGAGTTTGCAAACTAGGATAATTTCTCTATAACTAAGTGGGCCTTCTAATAAAAATGGTGATGGATGTTCAGTTGGAATGATTATTAACTTTAAAAACAATTCATATAGTGCTATTCATCACGGAGATAGTGTTGGAATATGTTAGACGGTTCCGCAAGTTATACGCTAGAAATACGTGAGCCTATTGGGGGCACACGCGTTAAACACTTAGAGTATGTTTTACTTCACGATAAATATTTAAATGATCGGTATTTACCGTTACTTGAATAACTAGTGTAACGAATATTTAAATTATAAACCAAGGGACCAAATTGAACAAAACTCGAACCCTAAGGGTGCCCTATAGTGGCCGGCCGCCTATGGGATTCTAGAAGGGTGTTTGGTTTAATTTTTGGATATAAGGAAAGTGTATCTTGATAAGAATTAAATTAGAGGATATCTTGTTTTACAAGACTAGGGTTAGGAGCCTATATATACCCTCACCCTAGACCTTATAGTTCATTCATTCACAATACCAAAAGATCCTTAAAATCTTCCTTGTTCTCTCTATCCCTTCACCAAAATCGAACCAACAACCCCCAAGGGTTTTCGGTTCTTCTCCCTTCACCGAATTCGACAAAACCCTTATAGGGTATTCGGTTTTTCTTGTCCTCCTTGCTAGACAGTTCAAGACTCTTACAAAGGTGTTTGTTTGGTGCTCTCTTTGCTCGGCGAATACACAAACCCAATTAGGATTTTGGTTTTGTGTTATTCGGTTCAACCGAATTAGGATAAAACCCTAATTAGGGTTTTAGGCAATTTCGGTCCAAGTCAAGGAGTGTTTGGTTTTCGATTGCAAGGCTCATAAGGGTGTGTTTGGTAATAGTTGTAAACACGTGGTGTTTAGTTCGTGAAGGTTGACTAGCAATCGACTCATACTTGGTTGACATGTTTGTGTGAGCAACCGTAGAGGTGGTAATTTAATCACTCATTTCAAGATCAAGATCGGTGTTACTTTATTGATTTAATTCAATAAACTAAAGGTTAGTAAATTACTTGTTTCATTAATATGTGTTAATCTATATGCTAAAACTAGATCCATTCCGCGGCGTACTCGTAGCTAAATTGGTTACCTAGTTTGTTAAATCCCAACAGATAGAGGGTTTCATCTACTTAAATATTTGGCAAAGAAATATTCGAGTATGGGATAATTATTAAGAGTGTGTAGATGTAACTCCCTTAGATATTACTAGCAGGGTATTCGTGTGATATGTTGGCGATATCGTGTAATTAATACTTCCAGCGAGGTCATATACACTATAAAAAAATACCGAGTATCATGTAATTAAAAAGACGCAATTTCATATATTATCATACTTTGTTAGAATCACATCACTTATTACTATTATGAATATATAAGGTAATTCAAGTAAAATACAATGAGATTTGATTTCACGATATGGTAAAGCAATAATATAATACTACATAATTAGTTTTTTGAGTGTATGGAAGATGAGAGTGTTTAAATGCTTAATGCAAAATGTCTAAAAATTTGTTTCCATATTGTTGAACTAATCGAATTTAAAATACATGAGTTTATTTTTCCACGTCTTATAAAATTTAGTTTACTATAATACTCCTACATTAATATTGTGTGTGGAAACTAAAGGGGGTGGGGGGTTGAATAGTTTCTCGCTTTCAAAATTTTGTTAACGTTTATATATAAAAACGTAGATTCGAGTTTAGGTGATATCAATATGCACACAATATGAACAATCTAGATAAGCAAGTAAACTATATTAACTATAAAATTAAATATGAGACAAAAGAAAATAGTTAGAAAAATCAAACCACAACACGAAGATTTATAGTGGTTCGGTAACGAAGCTCCTCTTCACCCTACTCCACTCCTCGAGTATCCAACTGGAGAGTTCACTTCACTATGTCAACAAGCTCCTTTAGGCGGAGAAAACTGTAAACACGTAGCTTACACAAATTTCCGACACTAAGCCTAATGTCGAGTTCTAATCTTAGCTAGAACCAATCTACCACTTACACTCGTATTTTGCGGCCTAAAATACTAACCACTCTTACAAGTATTTACTCACCTAAATACTTACACGATCTACCTGATCCAACTAATACACAAGAATATAAGAGATGTGGTTGATGTACAATATACAACACGATGGTAACAACGTCACGTAAACACAACCTAACCTACAATACTTCGTATCTTGGAGATTACGAGTATTCTTCTCTTGTACTTGGAAAGGTAAGCTTGAATCACTTGGAAAAAATGCTTATGCTAATTAAATGATCAAAAGCTGGAAGGTTTGGAAATATGTTTGCTGATTTAGAACAGAAAGAATAAGTGTAAAAAAGGTGGAGAAAATTCGTAGGAACAGTCCAATATTTATAGGCAAAGCTGGGAGCCAAAAATACCCGGCGGCCCCCCAAGCTCAACGGGCGGATCCCTTATCAATAAGGGGGCCGCGACTACCTATTAGGGGGCCGCCACCTGTAGGACGCTCCTAATTTTGTCCTGATTTGGAGAAATATTTTCTAAGGCATGTTTTTCTGATTTTAGGAGGGAAAATCTGATTTTAAATATTTATTTGAATTAAAACATTTCTTATAATTACAAAAATATTTTGTCTAATTTATTTTTGTAAAAAGTTTTTGTTACATTTATAAAAATGTAAAGTTTAAGACAAAACTATATAACTTTGATCTTTTTAACAAATTAAACATTTGTTTATACATACCTTAAGTGATTTACATCGAAATAGAAATTTACGACTAATAACTTGTTTACGTTTAATTTTATGTAGAATGTTTTTACATTTTGTGATTATCAACACGTAGAGAATTCAAAAAATATAAATAACTTGTTTAGACATTATTTGTATTAACAATCTCTCCCTTTTTGATGATTACAAAATCTAAACTCATTATATGTAAAAATATATTTAAACAACTTTTTAGTGAGTTTAATACTATTTCTCCCCCTTTTGTAGAATCAAAAAGGCTTCGTCGATGCGAAAAGATTAGTTCGACAGAACAAACGCTCCCCCTTGATATGTGATCCCTCTCGTTTAAGGGCACCAAGAAATCAAGCTATTGTGACTTGCTACAAAGGCAAGTTATAAATATGCACTATTGCAACATTATAATATATAAGTCATCCAACCCATCACAACAACATATATTTCAACCAATAAAAATATATATCATCCAATCAACAAATAAAATTATAAATACACCAAACAACACAATAATTCCATAAAATTAAAATGCATTCATTAAAACATAAAAATCATGCTTAAAGCATGATAATACATCATTCATAAAATAAAAACTACAAATAATCCTAAGTGATCTAGAGAACCATAGGATTTGCTTGCAAAGGGTAGTAAATTTTTATTTAAAGCAAGACAACTAAACATATAGTATGTTTTGTTTGTGAGTGAAAAGGATGGTGATGCGGTTGGATTTAGTGGTGGTGAATTTGGTGCGGAAGTTGTTGTTGTTAGGTAATTGCAAGGAACATGAAGTGGTAGGTATGGTCGGGTTAGGATAAATTCGATCCAAGTTAGATCTTATCTTAGGGATATGAATTGAGTTTGGTTGTAATGACAACAAGGACAATAACCAACATGATGTTCCACTTGGTCTAAAGTGATGGTATGAGGCATGGGTGGTGTTGATGGTGTTGTTGGTAAAGGATTTGTGATGTGGTTTTGAAGGTGCATCTCTAAGAGATTAGAGAGATCATGAAGTTGATTGATTTCTTATTCAAGCATTTCTCTACTCAGAGATTGAGGTGGTGGAAGTTGAGTATGGTTGTCTTCTTTAGGAGCTTATAAAGCAACATTAATGTAGTAATCAATGAGTGGAGGAGGGTAAGATTGTGGTGAAGGTTGATTTGAGGGTGCTTGTGGAAAGCCTTCCTTTGGAGGTTCATTGCATGTAGATGGTGGTTTATACATTGATGTGGGAGTTTCAACTACATTCTCACTTTGTGAATGACATGAGTTCATTTTCTTTCTCTATATTGGTCTTACGGAGATTTTGGGTTTCTTGGACAATTTTGAGGAAGGGTTTTGAGAGGGTGACATTAAAGATTGTAAGTTGAGGATGATGAGAAAAACGAGGAAGATGATTATTTTATAGTAGGAGAAATTGGTAATTTGAGATATATGTAATTGTTGAAACTTCTAATTCCAAAGAGTGTTTGTGAATTCTGGCAAGTATAGCTGAGGCTTCGAGGGATGTGATAAAAAGCAGAAAAGAAATAGTGAAAAATTTTGTCTACAGGTCGGGACCCCCAACGTATATGGGTGGCCCCCTTATCGATCAGGGGGCCTCCTGTGGGAGATAAGGGGGCCTCCACTTGCTATTCCTCAAGTTGCCCAGATTTTTTTTTTCTGTCAAATTTTTTGAGTAAAGTGGAAATTTTGGTGGAAATTTTGCAACAAATCCTATGTTTAGCTCTAAAGACTTCTTATTAACTAAAGCATGTAATCATATTTACTATGATAGTTGCTACCATATAACAAACTAGCAAGTGTGCAAGGCATTTTAGCAATGATTAGACAAGCACTTAAATAAGCAATCACTAGTAGTTAAAGTTATGATAAAACTATGCGAGTTTTAGAGGTTTCACATTGTGCGATACATCATCTTAAGCAAGCAAGAGTTATGTCACATAATAATCCTAATATTAGCAAGTTATGAGGCTAGAAAAAATTAAAAATAAATAAAATAATAAAATAATAATAATGTTGAAGACAAGTTATTGACCATGATTACTTTGAGCTTAGTTGCTTCCCATGCTTTCTTCCTCACTAGGTGGATCTGAATCACTATTGAAATAATCCTCATAATGTCCTATGAGTGCCAAGATGTGTGGAAAGGTTTGATATTTTAGTTTGTTTAGTTGTGGATGGACGGATGTTACGTAACGAAACAAACGAGTTAGCAACATGTCATATGGCATTGGAGAGTTGGGTTGATTTTTGACACAAGACATTCACTTGACTAAGAAGTAAGCGAGATTGTAGGGTTGTTTTGTCATAATGAAATACATCATATGACAAGAGGAGGCGGAGATGTGATTACACATTTCTCCTTAACTCAAGATGTTTTGATGAATAATTTCATCCTAAGTTCTCATATCGGGACGAAGCTCTATGAATTTTGTTTGGTAGGGTGTTTTTGAAAGATGGTTTATGATTACTTTGGATGTAGTATGAATTTGGAGTTCTTTGGATGAAAAGCTTGATTAGTTTTATTGAGGGAATATCGGTATGATAAGGACCTTTGATCTCTTGATTATTTTTGAGAGAATCAAGTAAACATTCTTCCGAGTAGGCACATTGACCTTTCCATGGAATGTTTAAAACGTTGGCAAAATGTTCAAGAGTGAAAGTAAATTCCTCATCTAGTACCCAAAATTTGACGGAAATGGTTTGATCCATATTTATTTCAATCTTAGATTGGGAGTAAAATTCAAGTAGAAATATTGGACTAATGGGTTCATTAAGATTTAAAAAATGTTGAAATCCTAACACTCCAAACATGGTTTTAATGTTATCTTGATATGAGATTGATGGATGGAGAGCTCTTCCTTCATGAATGGTTCTAGATTCTAGATTTTTGATTATGCTTTTTAAGTGTTCGGGGATGTAGTTTTCATTTGAGATTTTAGGAATCTAATTTTTAGTTAGTTAAATCTCGGCATGGAGAATGTGATTCATGATAATCCCTAAGAAAAGAATATGGTTACATAAAGATATTGCGAGATTGAGACATCAAATTTTGATGTCTAGTGTGTGTCTATATGCAACAAATGTGGGGATCACAATTATTTCAACTCTAAAATGAAAAGCTATGACATAATCCAAACGCCCCTTTATTTACTTTTGCTCAATTGAGTGTGTCAAAAAATATATATTAGATTATATACTTCGGCAACAATCACGAGTTCATCGTGTATGCATGCTAAATCGTTTTTAGAATGTATTAACAATGCACGAAAACATTTTCATGATGTTCCTAATCGTGAGAAGTTTTTCAAAATATGAATTGGGGTTTTTGTA
Organism: Tanacetum coccineum; assembly: GCA_026074375.1. NCBI lineage: Eukaryota > Viridiplantae > Streptophyta > Magnoliopsida > Asterales > Asteraceae > Tanacetum > Tanacetum coccineum. Next base: position 26,912 of record BQNB010063335.1, on the reverse strand, counting down.
TAATTCCAAATTTTACAAGCATGTTTAATAATGCAAATCTTACATCTACGGGAAACATAATAGTTATATATAATATAATCCTACTCTTAAATTCACAATAACACAAGAAAAATTGAAAATCTCTAATTTTGATTTTGTGCAAAATTGAATCCTAGACACATGATTGAGAGAGGAATATGTGAAGATACTTACAGTTCTTGTTGTTAATGATGACGTATATGCTCTTTCTTTGTGAATTTTACTTGAAATTGAGTTATAGGATTGGGTTTTGATGTTTTGGGTTTGTTCTTTTTTGTCACTTGCAGTAGCAGTTTTTGAGGTGTGTGTGCTTCTGTGAAAAAAATAAGGGCATTTCGTTTTGTCAGATGGCGGCCCCCAGATTGATTGGGGGTCGACCCTTGTTAATTTCTTGCCACCCTGATTGATTGGGGGTCTGCGGTCTGTTGACTCATTTTTCACGTTTTTAGTTTTGGCGGTTGTTGATGAATTTTGAGTAAAAAGTGACGTTTTAATTTGCTTTTCGCGAAAAAAATACTTAAGCATTTCGGATGAAATAGGTAAGTTGTCGGGATTTATAGAAGAAAATTTAATAGGATGTGACTATTAAACGGAGGACGAGATGTTTAGTCGGTTTGTTTCACCATTCCTAGACGTAGGTGTAAATAGTTAAACGGTTCATGTTTGAGTGTTTTAGTAAGGATGTCGGCGATGTTGTCTTCTGAAGGAACTTTTTTGATGGAAATATTTCCTTTTGACCGTTGTCGCGAAGAAAATGGTGACAAATTTCGATATGTTTTGTATGTGAGTGTTGCACGGGGTTTTTGCTCAAGTCGATGGCGTCTTTTGTTGTCGCACATGATCGGAATGTCGTCGAGGCGGATGTCGTAGTCGATGAGAGCTTGTTTCATCCATAGTGCTTGTTGACATGACTTTATGGTGCTTACATATTCGCCTTTGATAGTGTATATAGCAAGGGCGGTTTGCTTCTTCAAAAACCAATATGTTAAACAAGATCTCATAAATGTATAAATACCGCTAGTGCTTTTTCGATTCACATAATCTCCCGCATGATCAGAGTCGAAATATACTACGTTTTCTATGTCGGACCCCTTTGGATACCGTAATCCTAAGTGCGTAGTGCCTTTTACGTATCGAAAGATACGCTTAACCGCTTCAAGATGAGAGGTTTTAAGATCCTCTTAGAAGCGTGCACAAAGGCAGACACTAAACATGATATTCAGTCTATTTGTCGTTAGATATAATAGACTAAATATCATACCTCTATACTTCGTATTGTCTACGGACTCACCTTCTTCGTCTTTCGTGAGTTTCGTATCCGAGGACATGGGCGTTTGCATTGGTTTAGAATCTTCTAATCCAAAATTCTTAAGCATTTCTTTTATATATTTAGATTCATTAAAGAATATACCATCTTCTAATTGTTTTATTTGTAAGCCAAGAAAGAAATTTAGTTCACCCATCATGCTCATTTCAAACTCATCGTGCATGATTTTGGCGAAGTCATCACACAACTCTTGACAAGTTGAACCGAATATAATGTCGTCGACATATATTTGAACAATGATGATATTTGAACCTTTCTTCTTTGTAAAATGTGTGTTGTCTACCATTCCTATGTTATAATCATGTTTAACAAGAAACGCTTTTAATCTATCTTATCAAGCTTTAGGAGCCTGCTTAAGTCCGTACAAAGCTTTCTTGAGTTTATAAACATAATTAGGTTTTGCGAAATCAATGAATCCCGAAGGTTGTGCCACGTATACCTTTTCATTGATAAAACTATTAAGGAATGCACTTTTTACATCCATTTGGAATAATTTAAAATATAACGCACAAGCATAAGCTAATAAAATTCTAATAGATTCTAATCTAGTTGCGGGAGCATAAGTTTCATCATAATCAATTCCTTCTTGTTGATTATAACCTTGAGCAACTAATCTAGCCTTATTTCTAGATACGACGCCATTTTGCCTCAAGCTTATTTCTAAATACCCATTTAGTTCCTATAACGGACAGCGACTTAGGATTTGGAACTAACTCCTAAACATCGTTTGTGGTAAATTGATTTAATTCTTCTTAAATGGCAACTACCCAACTTTCGTCTTTTAGAGCTTCACCAACATTTTTAGGTTCTATGATTGAGAGGAAACAAAAGAAATTACTTTTGTCTTGAGCTTGAGATCTAAGAGTTCTTTGGTAAAAATTTCCTATGACATTTTCTAATAGATGGCTTTTAGATTCTTTAATATTGACGATTCGTCATTCTCTAAAACTTCATCTTTGACATCATTTCCTAAAGGTTTTTTTTTCACTAACCTTAATAGCTTCTTCTTCGACTAAATCATCATCCTCCAAGGGTGATGTTTTAGGCGGGGGAGGACTTTCATCGAATGTCACATTTAATGACTCTTCGACTTTCATAGTGTGTTTGTTAAGAATAATACAAGCTTTACTATTTTGCGAATATCCTAGGAAAACACCTTCGTAAGACTTTGGGTAGAACTTGGTGAAATAGTCTTTTGTATTTAGAACGAAACACTTGCTTTCAAATACTTTAAAATAATCAAGAGTAGGTTTCCTACCTCTCAAGATTTCATATGGAGTTTTTCCTAAGATTGGTCTAATTAAAATCCTATTTAATATATATATCGAGGTGTCCATCGCGTTACACCAAAAGGTTTGTGGAACGGATTTTTCGTTTAACATGGTTCTACTCATTTCTTGCAAAGTGTGATTTTTCCTTTCTACTACCCCATTTGATTGTGGAGTACGAAGAGCGGAAAATTTGGGAATAATCACATTAGAGTCACGATAATTTTCGAATTGTACTTCATTATCAAATTCCCGACCATGATCCGTCCTAATAGAAACTATAGAGCATCCTATTTGATTTTGGATTTTTTTACTAAAAGTCTCGAATTGCTCGAAAGCTTCGGTTTTCTTTTGAAGAAATCTTGTCCAAGTAAACCTAGAGTAGTCATCTACTATTACTAAGGTGTAACGATTTCTTTCATAACTTCGCATGGTGGAAGGACCGAATAAATCCATGTGAAGAAGTTTCAAGCATCTAGTCATTGAGACCATATTCTTATCTTTATGACTAACGTTGTAACACCCCCAGAAATCAGGACAACGCAGCGGAATGGTAACATTGGGGTGCTACTTCAGGGCACAAAACACAAGTCACGGAAAACGACCTTAAAATGGACGTTTTAAATAAAGTCATATTCTATTTAATAAAAGATCAGAGTTGCACGTAGTAAAACAATCATGTCTAAAATTCACTGTTTCAAATATAGGTATTCACGATCTCAAATCATGTAGTAACAAATCAAGCTTTAGTAAAAATAGTCATGTAACGCTTATGTAGTAGAAATCAATAAGTTCACTTAGTAAAACGAGCATGTATTCTCACCCCGAAAACAGTTTATGAAAACCATTAAAAAAGAAAGGGTAGGGCTATGAACTCACAAAGTATTGAAAGGTAATTGTACTGTAGTAAAATATATGAGTTTGTAAAAGAGCATGTATTCCCCTCGCGGGTTTATAAAACATTAAAAAGATTAAAATGCGAGACTATGAACTCACCTTGATGTTGCAGAGCAACTAGCAGAAATGCAAATAATAAGCACAGCACGAACGAAAAACGGAACGGCTCGATGTGGAAGTTACGATTCATCTTAACGGTTAAATCCCACTAGTAGAATGATGGTCAACACGACACGTTGATAAAAGATTTAGATTTCTAGTTGTAATAGTTTGGTGGTTGGGTAAATAAAATAAATCGAAAGTAAAAGCAAAGTATGTAATATATTCGTTATATCACATATGAAAAAATGGACATACAATGATCTAATTTATGGTGAATTATATACCACAAAGACTAACAATCAAATAAATAATCGAGACATTTTATACTTTACCAGTATTATATAAGAATATGAGAAAAATAATTGAACCAAAATATTTTGACACGTGTTCGGAAATCACCAATTTAATTAATGAAAATTTCTTGCATAAAGGTAAACACACGCTTTAAAGTTTCGAATTAGATAATTGACATTTTTAAAGTTTCTACAAAAGTTATTACTTTGTCTATTAGTCGGGAATTATAAAATAATATTTTATAAGCTAATATTTCGTTACGGGTTTTAGCTAATTAGTTGACTCGTTTGTAAAAATATAGATTCCGTTCATTTATCGGGTTATTGTATAATTATAGATTAATAATCTAAATACTCGATATCTCGTTCTTTTATCGGTTTAATAAGAAAATAGAAGTTTTAGTGAAGATTACTAAGTATAGAAATTTATAAATATTTCGACATGACCTATTCGTTTAAACAACGTTTCCCATTTTTATAAAATTCAATGTTTTCCCTTTTTCCAACCAATCCATGTTGCAAAATATACGCGGGTTTTAATATGTATATAAACGAGATCAAATAATTAATAATTAAGTGGAACCAACCACATCCTATGTGTTGTAAAACGCGAACCAAACGGCCTCGAAAGCTATTAAACGCAGATCCAAACACTCCTAAAGGTTGCAAAACACAAAATGAAAATAAATATATAATGTATTTATTTAACCATTTACCACCATTAGATCCGGTTTATATTTATAAAATCTTTCGTTACGTTTATTAACCGATTATACCATCAAATGCGCCCTAAAGGTTGTCGCTAAAACCAAACGCACCCTTGGCTGTGAAACTGTTAACCCAAACGCACCCTTACGGGCTGCTGTTAAACTCATAACCAAACACGCCCATAAGGCTGTTAAACCCGGATCCAAACACACCCTTCGGGGCTGTTTTACCACAAACCAAACGCACCCTTTATGGGTCGTTAAACCCAAAACCAAACGCACCCTGCTGGTGCTTATCACCGAAACCAAACGCACCCTGCTGGTGGTTTAGTCACGATGGTGTGGAGATGATGGAGTGGTGGCTGCGGTGGTCGTTGTGGTGGTGGCGTCGCGGCTGTGGAGGGGGGCAGCGGGGGTGTGGGGAGATGGAGATGAAGGTGCCACGACGGTGGAGGTAGCAAGAGATGGTGATGGGGTAAGGCGAAGAAGATGATGGTGGCATGGTGTACGGTGGGGATGGTGTCGGTTGGTAGAGATGACGGTGGCGGTGGTGTGTGGCGTAGAGGTGGTGTTGGCAGCGAGGGTGGCGACGTGGTGATGATGGTGATGGTGTGGAGGTGGTGGCTGGTGGTTGATGCATCGGCTGGAGATGGAGGGGGGAAACGGCGCGAGTGGGGGCGAGTGAGTATGAGGATCGGATAGATCGGGCGACGAGGATCATTTTTGGTTTCGGCCGGAGACCCGCCGGAAAATTATTCCGGTGGCCGGAGGTGGTGGCGGCGGCCGGAATCCGGCGGTGGCTGCCGGAGGTTGAGGGGGAGGGGGAGAGAAGATGTATATATGTGTGTGTGTTTTGTATTAAAATGAAAAAGAAATATATAAGTTTTATATATATATGAAAAGTTATAAAATGAAATGAAAAATGTATAATAGTTTAGGGTTGATTGTGTAAATATTTCACAGGGACCAAAAGTGTAACTTTTATTAAATAATGGTTCGGGACTCGTTTGAGCCACTTAACGGATGATTTAAAATACGAAACTTGCGCCATTGTTTTGAAAAATATTTTTCTGATAATAAATGAGTAATTTACTTGGATGTTGTATTTCATAAATATTTTATAAACATTTATAAAAATAGTTGGTATTTATTTGGTGACTCGGTTAAAAAATAAAACGATTTTTACTGGATAATTCGTGGTTATCAACATACGATTAAATAAATATTTATTAAAATGTTTTTATTTAATATTTTTATTAAAGGTGTGGTTGATTAATTAAAAATTTAAATTTAATTATTCGTTGTGTTGTCGGTACCCGTTGTGTGCAGTTTTCAATAACCTTGTGAGCTGTTTTAGCCCTCTTCTGCTTGTTTTCAAGTCTCGGGTAAAACTAAAAAGTTGTCTGAAATATCGTTTTACATCAAATTGCTTTAGGGTCCGAATCATGAAAACGTGATTTAGTGGTTCGTTTTTGACAAATCAACTATGAATTAATATATATCCTTTTTCGTTTTCGAATCAAATAATTTAAAAATAAATTTTATAAACGACAAACATGTAATAATAATTATGATTTATTATTTAAATATGTTCCGAAAATTGACGGTTGTTACAGTCTTCCCACCTTAAGAGAGCGCCGTCCCGGTGCTCAATTTGTTTTATTCGTCCTTGGTTTACTAGTGATTAGATGAGTGGATATACCTAGGTCATCGTCGATGTTCCAACGAAAATTTGAGTGAACAAAGGTCAAAGCATAGAATATATGCAATCGATATGAGCGAATGAATCAAATGTAATGAGAATCTTCAAAAAGGAAGGATGGAATACATGACTCGAAGAAAAGTCATTGGAGCGAAGAATTTAACAAGTCGTCAATTCTTGAAAAGTGCGTAATGATTTTATTATCCTTTTGGATTATCAAGTTCGCGGCGGGTCGATCCACATGCGGAAAAATCATATAACAAAAGTACGAGTCGAAGTAATTATAAGCCCAAGGAAATGATTCATACGGACGAAAACACACGCTATGTCGGATAAACATAAGCCCACTCATTTATAATTTGTCACTTACAAAAAAGAGGGGTTCCCAACTCCTTGGTAAAGTAGGAATTTATAAATTATGGTTCGTATTTTATAATTTCTCTATTCTAATGGAGAAGCGTCCTAAAAAATTTTTTTCTTTTCAATAAGATGATTAAAAATCATCTTACTTAAGTATCGCTGGGCACAAAAACACAATATCCAAAAAAATAACAATAGATTACAAAACAACTTATACGATCAAAAGGCATAGGAAGAGTGTTTCCAACTCAAAGTGGAGTGTAAAGTAATCGGCATTGGTGTTCGTGGAGTATTGAGGAAATCAAGAAAGTTACGGGATATCGGAGTGATCAATATTTTATAACAGACTCATTAAAGGTAAATAGTAAGGCGTCATACGATAGACGTAAGAAAGCGAAATCATAAGCAAGTATTAAATACTCGTTATCCATATGATCTAGTAGCAGAAGATACAAAAAGAGAGCTTTATAAAAGGATCAGGTAAGTTGCTTCGCGGCGGGATATCGGACAATAGTGAAAGTTCTTAAACTTTTACGAAAAAAACGGTTATAGTCCAGGTTTTGGAAATCGACCTAGTTTCTACAACCAGTGTTTACTTGATACCATCTGTCACACCCCAAAATTGGGACGGGCACGGAATAGTAACATTGGGGTGCGACTTTAAGGCACAAAGTACAAGTCACAGAAAACGACCTCAAAAGAGACGTTTAATAAAATGTCACATTTCAATTTAATTAAAAATGTCAGAGTTAAATAGGTTCCATTTATAATGTATTAGAAAACATTGTCAAAACGTTTGTCAAATAGTACTCAAGTTATTAAGCCTTCAAAAATATATATCGCGCGACTCGAATGCTTCCTTAATGCTCCACTAGCAAAATAGTTAACCTGCGAAAATACTTGTAAAACGGTAACAATAATCGTTGGAGAATTCATAGGTTTAAGTAAAAAGGCAAGTCATTGAAATAATTTAAAGAAATATTTCTTAGAAGAAAAGTCAGCGTACAACATTTAAAACGTGCTATTTCCGGAGAATCCATCTGAAATCCAAGTAGTGATTTAATAAATCTAGTAATGTTCAGTAGTGGACCACAAGATCGAAGTAATGGTGGACTAAGTACGTATTCCGAAGTCTAAAACAAGTAAGGTAGACAAGGGAAACACATTCACCGAGTCTAAATATATAACAGGTATTATTGTACTAAGCTCATGACCCCGAAGCCTTAACTAGATTTGTGCCCCAATCAGAATATAGGATGCTTGCCAACAACCTAACACCTCTCAATGTTAAATGCACCCGATCAAACTAGTGACCCAAGTAAGGTGGGGATTGTCAATCCGATAGATCTATCACAAACAACACTCGCGCTCACGACACTAGCAACTGACGGTTCATGATAAAAAGGGGACTTAAGTGGTAGAGAAGGTACTTAGGCAAGAATTTAATAAATAAAGAAAAAACATACTGTAAAAAAAACCCTGGGTCCGTAAGTAAAACAATCATGTCTAAAATTCATGGTTTCAAATATAGGTATTCACAATCTCAAATCATGTAGCAAACAAATCGAGTTTTAGTAAAAATAGTCATGTAACGCTTATGTAGTAGAAATCAAATAAGTTCACTTTGTAAAACGAGCATGTATATTCTCCCCCAAAACAGTTTAAAACAAGTAAAATAGGGGCTATGAAACTCACAAAGTATTGAAAGTAAATTGTATGTAGTAAATATACAAGTTGGTAACGAGCATGTATACCCTCACGGTATTATAAAACATTGAAAAGATTGAAATGCGAGACTATGAACTCACAAAGTATTGAAAGGTAATTGTATTGTAATAAAATATACAAGTTTGTAAACGAGCATGTATTCTCCCCCAAAACAGTTTTAATACAAGTAAAATAGGGCTATGAAACGCCACAAAGTATTGTAAAGGTAATTGACGTAGTAAAATATGACAAGTTGTAACGAGCATGTATTCCCCTCGCGGGTTTATAAAACATTGAAAAGATTGAAATGCGAGACTATGAACTCACAAAGTATTGAAAGGTAATTGTACTGTAGTAAAATATACAAGTTTGTAAAAGAGCATGTATTCTCCCCCAAAACAGTTTAAAACAAGTAAAATAGGGGCTATGAAACTCACCTTGAGTGAATGGAAATCAACAAGTATTCAAAATAGAAAATGCGTCACGAAGGAATCCAAAGGCAACCTAATCCAATATAGGTCGCATAAGTACCGAGTACTTGAATATAATCTTATAGTTGTTACATCGTACTATCGTTCGGGCTATCATAATTTAAGAGGTCATGACATGACGTTCGAGGAGTTAGGACACTTTAAATCGTAAATCCAACAACTCGTCGATACGCCATCCGAAGAGGCCTCATTATGAAACTCCCTAGTAATATAGTACTTTGATAACCACAAATAATTCTATATAGCTTAATCACCAACTAATGGTTTTGGAAAAATTGTGTTTAATAAGTTAAAACGTTTATAATTACCGTTTTAGCAAAACTGGCGTAACTTACGCGTTTTAAACCCGATTCTCGCGTTTCTTATGTCCATCTTTTCGTACAAGACGAGTTATCACTAATTGATATTTTTCAAATTTCGGGACCTACTGGTGAACAGTAAAAATACTGTTTCACAACAGACCTTATATCGATTTTAATTGTCGTAAAACCCCCCCCGTAAACGTCGTATTTATTCGTTATAGCTCCGTTTTTAACGATCGTCTCGAGGACGTTTTCGTATTGAAAGTATCTAAAAACATTGTATGAGGTTTACAAAAATATAACTTTCTGTCATGAATAGTAACTTTTATAAAATAGTTTTTATAAAAAGTATAATTGTCGTAACTCCGCGAATTCATAACTCGTTCGTTATTAATTGAAAAAATTACGATTCTTATCATTTTGGAATCCTAAAAATGTGTATTATTTATTAAAAATATTACCCATCTTTTATAATTTTTTTATAAAAATGGTATTTATAAAAAATTTACTTACGACTTCGTTTATTAACGTATAACTCGTTTTTAACGTAACTTTTTCGTTATTAATCCGTTTAACAAGTTTCTTACTTTTTCGGAATCGTCGTGAAATGTATTATCTTATAAAAATATAAAATGGGTATGTTAAATTTCGAATTTTGGACAGCAAGATTGATTGAGTTTGTTAAGTCCATTTTTACCATTTTCTTTATACTTTACCACTTTTGTATTTTCCCACAATCTCATATATCATATATATTATAATTAACTACGACGATATTAAGTGTCCCTTGTCCCATCAAGTCTCATGTGTCCAAGTTACCCATGTTATCAAATCCATTAACATACTTTAAAACCATAACTTTATTTATGTAACCTTAATTTACTAGTTTTGTCAATAATCATTTTTATGTTAACCAAGAGTGTAAATCATTTGTGTAACCATTTTAACCTGATGTCCTCAACATCATAAGGTATAATAAAGTGTACATTATGATGACAACAAATAAAAACTTCTCTTTACATGTTAATGATCCTAAATGGTGATTTAAGCTAAAATAGAAATAACATATGCATGAAAACTTATAAAATGAAAGCATAAAGGTTTAAGGTGGACCTTATGATGAATGAAGATGGTGATAAAAATGCTAAACCCGTGTTTAGCCTAGAAACCAAACTAGCAAGCTAGAAAACACTACTTTCAATATAAACCCGAACTCCTTTTTCTTGCTTCAACACTTGGAAATCTTTAACCAATACTTGAAAATAACTTAGGACATCTTTAGATAGGATATGAAAATGGGTAAATAAGTTATAAAATTTTTGTATGGATTTGTGTGGGAGAGTGGGTTGAGCCGTGAGCTCTATAGGAGAAAAAGGGAGGTTGTGGATTTTCTCTAAGTGTTTATGCATGAAAGTGCTAGTTACTTGAAAAGTCAAGCAAGTATTCAAAGAGACAAGGTATGGTCTTGGGGAATGGTCATGGTTATGGTTAGTAGTCAAAGTATGGTAGGGATGGTGTGCTTTAAAGAGGCATGGTGTTCATTAAAGAGGTATGGTGCCTAATTTGACCAAGATGCAAGTTAGATGTCATTTTTCATGTATATATTTGTATATGTTGCAAGATTTTCGGCAAAAGTAAGATATACATGATATATTTATGTAATTTTTATGTATTGGGTATAAAAGTGGGTATTTGTTGAAGCGTAGAAAAGTTTTTTGTGGTTCCGGGAGTGCCTAAACGCAATTTATCGCGAAACGTATACACTTTACGTAACCAACAAAAATAAAATATAAAAGTTAATTATTACTTTTGAAAAAATAATATAATGATGGCTTGACATAAACTTTAATTTGTTTGGTGTCCGTTTACGTTGGTTGTTGATTTTTAGTTCACGCGATTTTAACTTAACACTTAAAATTAAAAGCGAACGCGTACGAGAAAAGAAAAAAATAAATAGTGAAAAATGACAAAATAAATATATAACCCTTGATAGATGTAAACCTTTAATTGTTTGTTGCCCGTTTAACAATTGAACGCTAATTTTTGGAGGCTAACCGCAATTTAACTAAACGTTTACAATTTTAAAGCAAACAACGTACAATAATAAAAATAAATAGCACATTAATTGACGGTCGGTCAAAGACTGAAAACACAGTGTTTATGCCCCAACAAAAGAACAAGTTTTTCAAGGATGTTAAGCACTACTTTTTCGACGAACCCTATTTGTTCAATATTTAAGTGGATCAAATGATCCGGCGGTGTATTTACGGCCAAGAAGTTGTTGATATCCTCACAGCTTGCCATAATGGGCCCACCAGGGGACATTATGGTGCCAACTACACCGCCAAGAAAGTTTTTGACTCGGGATTCTTTTGGCCTACCATTTACCGCGATGCCCATGACTTGGTCACCCGTTGTGACGCTTGTCAACGTCAGGGAAAAATCTCACAACGATAAGAAATGCTCAAAACCGCATTTCAATTTGTAGATTTTGACAATGGGCATCGACTTCATGGGCCCGTTCCTGTCTTCACGAGGGAACAAGTATATACTCGTGGCCGTTGATTATTTGTCAAAATGGGTTGAAGCGAAAGCGCTCCCCACCAATACCCCGAATTTGTTTTCAAATTTTAAAAAAATCTCTCCTTCCGCCCGATTGGTGACCGCCTCGTGTCTAATCAAATGAATTCTGGAAAGGACTGTAGGTGAACACCGTGCTTCGTGGTCCGACAAGTTGGATGACGCCTTGTGGGCCTTCCGTACAGCTTTCAAAACACCCATCGGGTGCACTCCTTATAAGCTCGTGTACGGAAAGGCCTGTCATCTTCCGATCGAACTAGAGCATAAGGCCTATTGGGCCTTAAAGCATTGCAATTATGACCTTTTGACCGCGGGTGATCACCGAAAAGTTCAATTGAATGAATTAAATGAACTTCGTGATCAAGCCTATGAGAACTCTTTGATCTATAAAGAGAAAACAAAGAGGATCCATGACTCCAAGATAAAGAACCGTGTTTTCAACGTTGGTGATCGAGTCCTCCTCTTTAATTCTAGATTGAAGATTTTCTCGGGCAAGCTTAAGACCCGCTGGTCTGGACCATTCACCATTACCCAAGTATTCCCTTATGGCACCGTCGAGTTATCTCAAACCGACGGGCCAAACTTCAAGGTGAATGGTCATAGACTTAAGCATTACTTTGGAGGGGACACACCACCGATGGTTGTCCCGGATCTCCAAACTTTCCCCATGGACCATTAAATTCGGGGTCGAGTCGAGCTTGTGACTCGGTTAACAAAAACAAGGCGCTTCGTGGGTGGCAACCCATGCTTATCCTAATATAATTATAATAGTAGTAATGAATAAGTGTGATGTGAGGAGGCTCGCCTCTTCTAATTTCTCGTGTGTCGTGTTTTGTATTGTATGTCCAGGATTGTCCCAGATTTTTGAAGCCTCTCGTGCTCGCGGTTTTTGTCCTTCGATCACTAGAGCTTCACATCCTCAGCTTCATTTGGGAATCCAATATCCTAAATCTTATCGACTAACATTTATCTTTTGGCATACTTAATAAACGGCTTTAGATTTACATAGAGACACTTTTTAAAACATTGAGGACAATGTTCAGTTCTAGTATGGGGGGATCTATCGATTTGATTGTGCCTGCAGTCGTTGTTTTCACGTAATCCCGTTTTTACCGCCAAAATACCTAAAGAATGAAAAAAATTTAAAAATTTTCAAAAACAAAATAAGTGTTTTATGTTTGACTTTCCTGCTGGGTAGAATAAGATTAAATTTTGACTCGATCGAGCGTGTTGAGCTCTAGCTTGCCCCTTAACTTTTAGACTAAGCATTCGCGGATCTTTTATTAAAGATTTTAAATTTGCGAAGAACGAAAAATGATAGTGTTAAGTAAAAGTTTGATGCTAAACAAGGATTATTTGGAAATTTTAAGAGCCCATAAGTGTAATTTGTGGCTTTTCCTCCCCGAAGCTTCTAACCGGATTAATAATAAGTGCTATTTTTGAAAATTAAACTTAAATCAACAATTTTTGAATTTAAAACTTTATTAATGTAATCGATAACATTAATTTATTTAGTCTTAGTTCAGCTATATACTTAAATTTTTCAAAAAGAATTTTTCTCTATATCGTGGTTATATAAGTTGTGTAAAAAAATGGTGTAATAATAAAAACTGTGGGCTGATAAAAGTTTACTGCATCTTGCCGGCTCACAACCGATGTTGCAGTCTTCAAAAGAAAGCCCCTAGAATAATAATCCGACACTGATAAAAGTTTGCTACATCTTGCCGGCTCACAACCGATATTGCAGCCTTCAAAAAGGTCGAGGCTTACCATAGCCAAAATAAGTATAATTGTATTGATGTTTAGTGAAATGTTTGAATAAATATAGGGAAAATCTCTTTTTCTTTAATTTAAATATATTTTTGAACTAAGACTAATTTGCTTTAGTTGTAGTTTTTCTATGTATAAACGAGAAGTCCAAGGGTTTTGAATCCGAAGGTCCGTGAGTCTCGATACTAGTCTCTGTGAGGTGTCAAAAGCCTGGTCACTTAGCCGCAAGGTTGGGATGTGCCGAGACGAAAGTCGCTACATGGGATGATCTCGCCTTCAAACTCATTATTCTTGGGTGGAACGTGAAGCATAGAAATATTGCAACTTTCTAAAAGTGTTGATCCATGGTTGAAATTTGAAATTAGCACACTCACATAATATATAATAATTGTTGGGAGTAAAAAATTCACAAATTGCAATTATGAGTAGTGTTAGCATCTCAACTTGTATTTAATGGTGATTTCGTTTTTAAGCTTGGTTTGGGACAAGTGAAAAATCGGGGACGATGAATTTATCCTTTTTGGGCATTTTAGGATTGAAGTGCTTCTTGTTCTATGACCCTAAAGTTATAAAAATAACGAAAGTCCAAACATTCAAGAAAAAGGAAAAATACAAAAATATGTGTGGTAATTTATGTAGATATATAAAAATGGTCAAAACGGAGCTTTTCAAAGCTATTGATTCTTTAATTCCCCTTGATGAACACTTAGCTACTTTTTGAGGTAATTAGTCGATGGGGATTAAAATTCTTGGTTTTCTTAAGTGTTTACTCATAACATTGCGTGAGGACACGACAATAGTTTAGTATGGGGGATTTTGGTATGTGCTTATATACACGTACCTTTGACCTAATTAAACGTACTAAAATGACCAATAATGACCAAAAACGGACATAAAAATGCCAAAAGAGCTATTGTAACTAGTTTCTAAAGCATGTACTGTTTTATTAAGTTTAATGAAAATTAAGTTTTTGAGGTTTTTATGTTACATCATCTGTTTTTAAGTTTATGTTCCATTGTTATTCAAAAGTCTTTCATAAGTTCATAAGCTCTTATTTACACTCTTATAAGCTGTATTACACTTAAACAATGAAAACTTTCTAGTTTATTGTTGTTTAAGAACTAGTTCACAAATTTCACTCAAAAAGCTATATTGGATGATAAGCCAAATTGGGATGGGCTTATTGTTGTCACTAGCTTGTTCTTGAACAAGCTAGAGCTTGTAGACAAAGCTCTTTTGAGCTTATTTGCCCTGTTTTGAGCAAGGGCTTTTGTAAGTTCTTTATTTTCAAGTTTTAGCTTAAAAAGTGCTTATTGCTTATTTATTGCTTATTTACTGTTTTAAACTGCTTATTTATGCTTATTACTGTCTTTAGTTGATAGTTAGTGCTTATTTGTTGATTAGATTTCATTTGCTCATGTTTTTCATTAAAACTGCCTAATTTAGCCTTAGTACTGCTTAACTTTGTTTGCTTATTTTAAGTGCTTATTTTTGAGTCCCTATTGCTAAAAGTTGCTTAATATTGCTTGTTTACCATCTGTTTTCAAAGAACCTTGCTTAAATCTTTAAAAATTAGCTTTAAAATGGATTTTTATAACTTAAAGGGGTGTTTGGGTTAAGAGGCAAAGTGGGTCAAAACTGGTGTAAAACTGTTTGGGTCACTTGGCCAACTTTAGCAAGCCTTCTTTAAGTCAAATTAATCTGTTTTTAAAAGGTTTTTAAGTTTAAAAGTGAGTTTTCAAGTTTTTTCTATAAGTTACTTAAATCTGTGGTTCAAAAACAGTTTAGCATAGCTTATTTGATAAAGCTTTTGAAAATAGTTTTTAAGTGTTGTTTTGGTGTTGTTATTAGTGTCAAAATGCAGTAGAATAAGTGTTGTTTAATTTACTTTAGTTTTGTAAAAGTTTACTCAATTCTGCCAAGTACCTTTCTGCCTTAAAAAAGCCTTTTTTCAATCTTATTTTTAAGTTAGTAAAAATCTGTTTTAGGTCTTGTAATTTGTTTGCATAAGTAGTTTATAGTATGAACTTTATCTGTTTTAGCTCATTTTGTACTTTGAACTTATTTTGCTAGCTTATTTTGAGTCTACAAAAAGCCTTTTTGACTTTTAAAGAGAAAACTAAAAAGTGTGCAAACTGTGTAATCAGCTTTTTCACTTAGCTTTTTCATGGCCTATATGTTTTTCAAACTCCTTTTTCTTTGCTGATTCTTGAAGCCCATAGGATAAGCTTGATCTTCATATAAGCTACTAAGCCATAAGGATAGCTTTTCTAGCTTAAAAATAAGCTAGAAAGTGTCTTCTTAGGCTGTTTGGCTAACAGTTTTGGCCAAAAAGCTTATTGGCTTTTTTAAAGCTTTCCAGCTTGTTTTCTTTGCTAATTTTTGTTCCTATTTGCTTATTAGGTCTAGCTTATCATCTTTTCTAGCTTATTTGTCATTTTCAATTGCTTATTAGCTTTTAATTCTTAGTTTAAAAGTAGAAATTAGTTTTGTGTTCTGCCTTTTTAGTCTCCTGTCTTAATATGCTTTTTAGTGCCTTTCTGCTTATTTTCCTGGCTTATTTTTACTTATCATAGCTTATTAGGTCTGGCTGGTTAACTATCTTTGCTTATTTGCCTTTGCTTAGTGCTTTTTAAGTCTAAAAAGCTTAAACAGTTTAGCCCTTTCATAACTTAGTTCAAAAAGCAAGCTGTCAGCTTATTTTTGCTAATTTCTAGCTTAATTTCCAAGTTTTGAAAAAGTTATTTTTTTAAAGTTGGTCCATTTTGCTTATTTATAAGTTTTGAAAAAGAAAAAAAAATGTTTTGTAAAAAAGAGAGGTCACAGGGGTCGAACCTGTGACCTCCCCTTTATATACCAAGCAATTTAACACACCACACACTCACCACTCGCCCTTGGGTCTTTTTCATTTTTAGTTTGTGCAATTTAATATTTAACACCTCTTTAGCCTTTTAGCCTTAACAGCTTATTTTGCTTATTTACTGCTTATTTCAATAAGCTGTTTTGCTCATTTTATTTTTCCTAGATTCAGCATTATTCATAGGACTTTTCATAATTTTTTCAGAATTTTCCAAATTAGTTTAGTATTTTTAATTAATATTTTAGATTAAATCAGTTTTTAATTCATAATAAAAAATATAAAAGTCAAAAAAATATAATTCTTTTTTTTTAATTTTCTTTTATCATTTAGGACATTTAAAAATTAAATTTGCATTTGTAGGGTTAAAATTTGATAACTTAGGTTTTTAAAGCACGGGTTTTGAATCCCGTTAACGTTTTTAATTTCGTAATTGCTTCATTTTTAGTTTAGCGTGCCCTTTAATTGCTTTTTCCCGTAGATTCAGAAAACCAAAACAAAAATTTGTGATATTCAAGCATTATTCCACAAACCGATCTTCGATTCTCAAATTCACACCTCGTCGGGAAATAAAACGACCCGGGTCCGGTTTTGAACTTTGTTGTTTCAAAGTGAGAAATCGATACTTCCGGATATATATATATTGTATTTGTGAACTTTTTGACTTGTTGCCTTGGTTAAGGGTAATTTGTCGAAGGTTTACCTAGTATTATATATATACTATATTGAACTAATCAATTTTTGGCGCCGCTGCCGGGGAGGTTGTAAAACGATTTTCGAAGAAAAGTTTGTTGTGCCTTGAAGAACCTTCCTCGTGAAGTTTATTGTGTTATTTTGTGAATATATTTTTCTTTATATAAAAACACAAAAATCATTATAAATACTTTTCCTAAAGTATTTGCAATACCAAAAAAATTAAAAAAACCAACAAAAGAACCGTGTCGTTAATTGTTAAATCGGCTCACCTCGAGATTGCAAAACTATAAGAGAGGTATAAGGCGGGTTGATCCAACGGACTTCGACCCAAAAGGAGAAGGGTTTTTAATACGCTTCGCGCTGACCAGCTCCTCCGCTTCTTTGTTAGTAATTTTGAGAGCTACCGTGCACCTTTAACAATCGGTATTAAAAAAAATATTTTCAATTTCTTTTTCTTTTTATTTCTTTTGGAATTTTGCATAGTGCATGAGCACTCGATCTTCGACTAGGAATCTTTTTCCACCGCTCGAAGATCCTGAACGTACAATTCGAAGAAGAACTCGCGTTGATCCTAATTCTTTGAACGATTTTTAAGAAATCAACATGGCCGCTAACGGAACCGGTGATGACGGACCACCTACTGCAGGAGGTGGTGGTTTACCAGTTCCCGACCTTCGTACTATGGAGGAGATGTGCCAACCGACTTTGAATGGTCGAGGCGGACCGATCGCCCCGATAAACATTCAGGCAAACAATTTTGGACTCAAGAATGACATGATTCAACTAGTTCAAAATTCTTGCCAATTTCACGGACTTCCGGGTGACGATGCGAACAAGCATCTTGACAAATTTTTGCATGTCACCCAGAGTATAAAAGTGAACGGGGTCACCGATGACGCCCTTCGCTTGTATCTCTTCCCTTACTCCTTGACGCATCATGCCACCTCTTGGTTTGATCGTTTGCCAAGGAATTCTATTTTGAGCTTTGACCAAATGGCAACGAAATTTCTTTCTAAATACTTTCCACCCTCCATGGTGACAAAGCTAAGAAATGAAATCACCAATTTCCGTCAACGTCCCGATGAGTCGTTATTCGAAGCATGGGAACGTTATAAGCTCTCAATAGACCGGTGTCCTAACCATAACATGTTACCCGTGACTCAAATAGATACTTTCTATAACGGGTTAACATTAAGACATCATGATACCATTAATGCTGCTGCTGGAGGTACCTTTATGAAAAGGCGACCCGAGGAGTGCTACGATCTCATTGAGAATATGACCGCCCACCACAATGATTGGGATACCACCGTTCAAAGGGGTGAGTCTTGTAGCTCTCTTACTTCTTCTAATGCCGAAATAGCAGCCCTTAAGAATGAAATGTCCGAAATAAACAAAAACTTTTTGAAAATGTTTCAAAACCAACAAGTTAATTTTGTGACACCGAGTTGCGAAACTTGTGGTGGTCCACATTCCTATCATGAGTGTCAAGCCACCGGTGGCCACATTCAGAACGTATATGCTGCGGGAGCCTACAATCAAGGTGGTAATACTTACCAACCTCAAGGTAACCGTAATTTGCTTAGCTATCGTTCGGATAATTATCTCGGACCACCAGGGTTTAATCTTAATCAAAAAATTGATAGAACAATAGATTCTGAATTATAAAATGGAATCAAGGAAATATCAGGAAAAACATATTTTTCCAAAGAGCTAGTCAAGTTCAAAACCCGAGCCCAAATTATCAAGCTTCGGTTTATCAAGCTCTGATTCCTCAACCACAAACTGTGTCGACTAATGATTTCTCAAACTACATGAAAGCAAATGATGCTGTAATGAAAAACATGCAAAACCAAATGACCTCTTTAACAAATTCTAACATCGAGCTTAAGAACATGTTTGGTCAATTCATGAAAATGAATACCGCTTCCACTTCGGGTTCGGGACCACTTCCTAGCAACACCATTGCTAACCCGAAAGGTGAATTAAAAGCAATCACCACCTGAAGTGGTGTTTCTTATAAGGGACCTCCAATTCCACCTCCGTCTGCTTCTCTTCCTAAGGTGGTGGAACGGGAACCCGAGGTGACAAAGAATACGGTGCAACGGAGTACCGAAAACATCCAACCTCTGGTGGTCCAAATTCAAGCTCCAATTGATGAGCCCGTTGCTGCTCCCAAAACTAAACCGACTATACCTTATCCCGATAGAGCTAACAAACAAATGCTCCGTGAAAAAGATGATAAGCTAGCTTCGAAAATTGTTAAAATCTTTAGGGAATTACATTTCGAGCTCAGTTTCGCGGATGCTCTTCTTCACATGCCTAAGTTTGCTACGATGTTCAAAAGTCTCCTTAATAACAAGGAAAAATTGTTTGACTTAGCCACAACTTCGGTGAATGAGAATTGTTCGGCGGATATCCTAAAAAAGTTGCCCGAAAAACTTGAAGACCCCGGCAAGATTCTCATACCGTGTGATTTTCTGAGAATGGTTGAATGCTTATATACACATACCTTTGACCTAATTAAACGTACTAAAATGACCAATAATGACCAAAAACGGACATAAAAATGCCAAAAGTATGTTTGTTTTGCTTTGTGTATTGTGCAGGTAACGGATATTCACTAAAGAAAAAAATGAAGCTAAACCGGACAAAACCGAGCACGGAAATGGATAGAGCGCGAAAAACCGAAGTCGAATATATAAATATCTTATTGGGCCAACCCGTACCCGAGTTAATGGGTCGGGTCAGCCCAATAATATTTATATACTCATTTAAAAGCCCAATTTCCATTTAAAATAAATTGGCCCATAAATCCATTTTGGCCCGAATCCCTTTTATTTAATAAACGTGGCCCAAAACCAATTAGGCCGAAAATCAAAACCATAACCTAAGCCCCAAAACCCGGTTAACTTTACCCCTTTACATCGTTAGTCCTTAGGGACTAACATTGCTAGTCCTTAAGGACTAACAAGGTTAGCCCCTACACCTTTTCACCCATTACACCCCACGTCCTTTTTCCCTTAACCCCCGTTAAATATCAAACGCACAGTACCCAAAACCATTTTCCCGCCAAGGCACTATTCACCCATCACTGTCGTTTTGACCTCTGCACCCCATGACAAAACTATCACCCTCCCAACTCAACCCCACCTCACAAAACACCAAATCCATGTTGGCAATCCTAAACAATCTCATTCGTCAAAAGAAGAAGACAAAGAACCAATGGCTGAGATTGATGACCTTGGAGGGCAAGATGAATGAAGGGCTTAGATGAGGGTTTTGAAGCTACTCACACAAGAAACACACCTCTTGTTTCTCCTCACACAGAAAACACACTTGAAGACCCAAGACCTTGAAGATTTTTAGTATAAATAGGACCCTTTGTAAGCCTTCAAAGGCATGTAGCTTTTATCTAGTTTTTATTCAGCTTATTTACTTTATGTCTTTTTACTTATTGCACTTAATTTTCAAGTCTTGTAATGTTTTTTAAAAGTTAATGAAAGTTTGAGGTTTTTATGTTACATCATCTGTTTTTAAGTTTATGTTCCATTGTTATTCAAAAGTCTTTCATAAGTTCATAAGCTCTTATTTACACTCTTATAAGCTGTATTACACTTAAACAATGAAAACTTTCTAGTTTATTGTTGTTTAAGAACTAGTTCACAAATTTCACTCAAAAAGCTATATTGGATGATAAGCCAAATTGGGATGGGCTTATTGTTGTCACTAGCTTGTTCTTAAACAAGCTAGAGCTTGTAGACAAAGCTCTTTTGAGCTTATTGGCCCTGTTTTGAGCAAGGGCTTTTGTAAGTTCTTTATTTTCAAGTTTTAGCTTAAAAAGTGCTTATTGCTTATTTAGTGCATAAGTAGTTTATAGTATGAACTTTATCTGTTTTAGCTCATTTTGTACTTTGAACTTATTTTGCTAGCTTATTTTGAGTCTTCAAAAAGCCTTTTTGACTTTTAAAGAGAAAACTAAAAAGTGTGCAAACTGTGTAATCAGTTTTTTCACTTAGCTTTTTCATGGCCTATATGTTTTTCAAATTCCTTTTTCTTTGCTGATCCTTGAAGCCCATAGGATAAGCTTATCTTCATATAAGCTACTAAGCCACAAGGATAGCTTTTCTAGCTTAAAAATAAGCTAGAAAGTATCTTCTTAGGCTGTTTGGCTAACAGTTTTGGTCAAAAAGCTTATTGGCTTTTTAAAGCTCTCCAGCTTGTTTTCTTTGCTAATTTTTGTTCCTATTTGCTTATTAGGTCTAGCTTATCATCTTTTCTAGCTTATTTGTCATTTTTAATTGCTTATTAGCTTTTAATTCTTAGTTTAAAAGTAGAAATTAGTTTTGTTTTCTGCCTTTTTAGTCTCTTGTCTTAATATGCTTTTTAGTGCCTTTCTGCTTATTTTCCTGGCTTGTTTTTACTTATCATAGCTTATTAGGTCTGGATGGTTAACTATCTTTGCTTATTTGCCTTTGCTTAGTGCTTTTTAAGTCTAAAAAGCTTAAACATTTTAGCCCTTTCATAACTTAGTTCAAAAAGCAAATTGTCAGCTTATTTTTGCTAATTTCTAGCTTAATTTCCAAGTTTTGAAAAAAGTTGCTTTTTTAAAGTTGGTCCATTTTGCTTATTTTATAAGTTTTGAAAAGGAAAAAAATAAAAAAATATTTTGTAAAAAAAAAGGTCACAGGGGTCGAACCTGTGTCCTCCCCTTTATATACCAAGCAATTTAACACACCACACACTCACCACTCGCCCTTGGGTCTTTTTCATTTTTAGTTTGTGCAATTTAATATTTAACACCTCTTTAGCCTTTTAGCCTTAACAGCTTATTTTGCTTATTTACTGCTTATTTCAATAAGCTGTTTTGCTCATTTTATTTTTCCTAGATTCAGCATTATTCATAGGACTTTTCATAATTTTTTCAGGATTTTCCAAATTAGTTTAGTATTTTTAATTAATTTTTTAGATTAATTCAGTTTTTAGTTCATAATAAAAAATATAAAAGTCAAAAAAATATAATTCTTTTTTTAATTTTTGCCTGCAGCCGTTGTTATCACGTAATCCCGTTTTTACCACCAATTTTTTGCAAAAATACCAAAAAAAAATTAAAAAAATTTTCAAAAATAAAATAAGTGTTTTGTCACAGTTTTGACTTTCCTAATGGGTAGAATGAGAATAATTTTTGACTCGATCGGGCGTGTTGAGCCCTAGCTAGTTCCTCAACTTACCGCTTGTAGGCTAAGCTTTCACGAATTCTATCATTCGAATTTTAATAAGGTGAAGAACAAGAAGTGATAGAGTTAAATATAAGTTTATGTGCTGAGCAAGATTCTTCTAAAACTTATATGAGTAACTTGTGGCTTTTTCTCCCATTAGCTTCTAATCCACCTAATCATACGTGCTCAATTCAATTCAACTAAGTCAATCAATGTTTTTAGAAAAAGCTTCAAATTTGTAACTTGATTCTTTAAAACGAGATTTTTCTGTTCTTAGTAATTCGAAAGTTAAATGCCAAAGAAGCAATGAATGAAATATGAATGCAAAAAAAAAATGCAACGAATATTGAAATTATGCAATGAAGCTTACATTTGAACAAGTAAAAGAATGTGTCCATGATATCCACTTGCCGCTAACCGCACGGAGGTGGGGTTCAAACTAAACACTTTATTCCTTAGGCCATTTTTAGGAAGAAGGTGATGATGTGATTTCCCACTACGCTAGCAACGGGGTGGGTTTTCAAACTAAGAACACGGGTCGTTGGTTGTGATATCCTACTAGGGAGCGAGGCCTAGGTAGGTGTTCAAACTAAGCAACGCATTCCTAGCTTAAGAACTCATTATTATAGTGATGAAGAATTTTGCAACAAGTTCTACAATAAAATTGTTTCTTTAAAATCAATTACAATGTACCTAAAATAGTTGTTGCTTTGAGTCATGATTCATCTTGAATTACGACTATGGAAATAAGTTGATCTATGATTGAGTTGAAATGAGTACACACATTTAAATCATATATCCATGTTGGGAGCTAAAAGTTCACAAGTCATAAGTATGAGTGCTTAACATTTAGACTTATATTGACAAATGATCTTGTTTAATTGCTTGGTTTGGAACTAGTGAAAAATCAGGGACGATGAATTTATCCATTCGGACATCCGTAGATCTTTCTATGGACGCTTCTCATTCTATGATCCCAATGTTGATATAATAAAGGAAGTCAAACAGGAAGTCGAGAAAAGAAAAAGGAAAATCCAAAAATATTAGGGATAGTTAGTGTATAGATAAAAAAATGGTGAAAACGGGACTTGTCGAAGCTTTTGATTCTTTAGTTCCCCTTGACGAACACTTAGCATTTGTAGGGCTAAAATTTGATAACTTAGGTTTTTAGAAAATTTATTTTATCATTTAGGACATTTAAAAATTAAATTTGCATTTATAGGGCTAAAATTTGATAACTTGGGTTTTTAAAGCACGGGTTTTGAATCCCGTTAACGTTTTTAATTTCGTAATTGCTTCATTTTTAGTTTAGCGTGCCCTTTAATTGCTTTTTCCCATAGATTCAGAAAACCAAAACAAAAATTTATGATATTCAAGCATTATTCCACAAACTGATCTTCGATTCTTAAATTCACACCTCGTCGGGAAATAAAACGACCCGGGTCCGGTTTTGAACTTTGTTGTTTCAAAGTGAGAAATCGATACTTCTGGATATATATATATTGTATTTGTGAACTTTTTGACTTGTTGCCTTGGTTAAGGGTAATTTGTTGAAGGCTTACCTAGTATTATATATATATATATATACTATATTGAACGAATCACAGTGCCTTTCATCCAGTCTTTGTCCGGACGCGCCGGTCATTCAGATGAGATGATTTCGTAAAATATGAAGGATAAGCAAGTACTCTAATAAACGCTCATGATTCGAGAAGCAGACCGATTGAATTTAGTTCATCTCTATAATTCTTAGAGGCATTATAATGCATCATTAGTGTTTTCTAGCTTTTTAATAGGTGCAGTTATACGGTATCATTTAGATGCATTTTCATGGTTCCTCTGTTTTTTGGTCCTTTTTTATTTTTGTCTCTATTTTTTTTTTTTTTTTTTTGTTGGTGTGTTAAGTTCATTTATGTGTATAGGGTTGATTCTTTACTTGTGCCAATATTATGAAAATGCAATGTTGCACAATAGGAATACTATCACTATTAATTTTAGAAACTCAATATGGTGCATCTAGATGATAGAAATGCAACTAATGAAAGTCGTTGCATTCTCAATTGTGTGGTTTTAGTACTTTCTACAACATTTCTTATTTTAACTTTACTTCTACTGGATCGCCCTACGTATATTTATGATTATATACTATTATATGTAATATATTTATTTTTATCGATTTTGAATCTACAGTGACCTTTCATTCTGGTCTTTGTCGGACGCGACGCCATTCCTGAGCGTGCCGTCCATCGGGGACGTCCTTCCGACGCTATCCGTCCTGGGCTCTTGCATATGGGCCTTAGCGTCTGAGTCATAGAATCATGTGGCTAGCGTCCTGGACATTAGCATCATTGTGACTAGCAACGGACCTTGCATCTCGGCCTTACTATTGCCTAGCTTCCTGTGCTTGCATCTGATTCGGGACGTCCATCCTAATAAGCTAACTGTGTTCAATATACCAAGTGGGACCTATTCTGTGGTGGTACTCTTAGTCGATTTTGGTCTGGTTGCTATACATACTCGTAAGCTTGTCCACCTGTTTAGTTATAATGACTTAAGGTACCATTGTGCGTTAATTGAAATTGTTGCGCGTCAATCGCCGTACCTGTTAATACTTTAAACATTCGGCTTCTTGCTGGGTGCCATAACGAGTCGTCCTTTTGTTGAGGTAAATGTGGTGTGTCCTTCATCCATGTCTTACCTTATGGTCCTTAGTAAATTTTTATGTTAGCCAAATCTCAAGCACTATCTAAAGAAGACTTACACCGAAACTCACAAGTTGGTGCTCTATTAGACAAATCGAGTCTATCAGACCAGATACATCGTCATGTCCCCCTAGTCTAGTATTATTATCAATGATGCTAGACTTAAACTTCATATTGTATTTTCTACGCCTTTATTTTCTGTCGCTCGGCTTTCTTTTCGCATGAGGATTGTGCACCTACAAGGTATACCGATCGGCAACATATGATGATAAGCTATGTTTTGTTTACAATATATATGTATTTTTTTTACCATTATGTTGTTTCTTCCACCTTTCCTTATTTTTCAGGGACATAGATATTGACTACACGTTTCGACCGGAGGGGATTAGCGGTCCGGCTGGAGTCACATAATACTTTATCTATTCCCATTCAAATTTTCCCAATACATAGATATTGACCACTTATACCAACGGAGGGGATTAGCGGTCCATTGAGGATCACATAATACTTTATCTATTCCTACATACTAAACGGAAATTTTTGGTCGGAGGTAGCGAGCCATACGCCGAGTCACACAATGATTTGTGGATATTAGTAGACATTGACTACGCCCCAGCCGGTAGGTGTTGCTTAACCGGCTGGCATTCGAGCCACATAATAATTTGTCTACATTGGTAGACATTGACTACGCCCCAACCGGTAGGTGTTGCTTACCCGGCTGGCATTCGAGCCACATAATAATTTGTCTACATTGGTAGACATTGACTACGCCCCAGCCGGTAGGTGTTGCTTGCCCGGCCGGCATCCGAGCCACATAATAATTTGTCTACATTGGTAGACATTGACTACGTCCCAGCCGGTAGGTGTTGCTGAACCGGCTGGCATCCGAGCCACATAATAATTTGTCTACAACCAGTAGACATTGACCACGCCTCAGCTGGTAGGTGTTATCCGGCTGGCATCCGAGTCACATAATAATTTGTCTACAACCTAAGAGTAATAAACACTGACTATATGCGTCGAGCGGAGGTGATCAGCCGTCCGTCAGAGCCAAAAGAGTATTATGTCTATTACCCCTTATTGTTCCCACTTTGATCTCCACAAAATCTAGACCAACATAAAACATGAAAGCTTTTAGCTTTCTCCCGTCGTATATGGTAAATACGATACATCACCTTTAATTCCTAAAGAATAATTTATTTGGTCTTCACAAAATGATCGTCTCACGTAATTAGTCTTGCAAAATTAGACATGAAAGCCCTTTTTGCTTTCTTCCGTTAGATACGACAAATACAATATATCACATGCATTAATACATAATCGGATTACGATAAACTGCGACACAACCTTCGAAGGTATCACACCACTTTACTCCCCCAGTTCAACGGTGCTATATCCTATTAGTATCGTTGAACTTATCCATTCTTTTTTATATTGCATTATTTACTAGTAATAGTGACGTTATTCACGGACATTAAATGTGAGCATGTAGTTTTTACTTGTGGCAATGATATCGCAAACAAATATCGATATATATTGTCCATACTTTCTCATGCGAACCGGGAGAGCACAACGAGCTCCTTATCTTTATTTTCTTGTAAAAGTTCATATGACAATATAAACGAATCCTAACAGACACCACCTTTTATCATTTTGATAATCAACTATTTATAAGATGAAAAACATGTTAATAGCATTGGTTATGTTAGTACATTGTTTTTACCTGTTCTTTAAATCTTAATGCAATATTGGTTGATGGTCATGACTCGTGACCTAAGGTGTAACATTTTACCACTCGACCGGTTTGCACAAAAATTTAAATCTCAAAACATAGAAGTAAAACCCAAAAAAAAACATGGCCGAGAAATAGAAGGGGACGAAACACATGTCGCATTTTAAAGTCTCTTTAAAGAA